>JANIJH010000224.1:63660380-63672360 GCA_024520975.1 Erythroxylum areolatum | reverse complement strand
CGATAAATTAATAACCCCGTATAAGATAATAATTTTTCAGGTCCCAAAAATATTCATTTATAGAGGTTTTACTGTACTGAGATATCTCCCCCTGTAGTAGCAATGGCAATTTTGATACTGAGACCATCTCTAGATTTTCTTAAGGCTAGAGCTTCCAAGTGGAGTACTTCTTTGATTAGATACTTTATAGACAAAAGAACTTTTTTTGGTTATGCATTGTTGGGGAAAACTTAGACTAGAAAATACTTCTGCCAATGAACAAGGCATATTCATCTTTAAATTTAACGCCGAGTCAAACACGACGAAGGTAAAGAGACCCTTAGTACATTGAAAGGAAGCCTATCTTACTATTGAAGTGGAAAGCTGGAATGGTGCCAAACTGATGGTTGATGAAAACAGTCCAAATTTGGACTAACTTTCACAATTTAAATATTAGTTAAGCCTAAGGTTATGTTGCAAAGTCAGTAGGCCGTAAACCTACATGTTTAGATGCGAACATAACTATATTGAAACGAGAAGGAAGCAATAGAATATTCATAGAACTGGAATTTTAAAATTTTTACTAGATATAGTAAAATTGATGAGATAGAATAATTTAGGTGAATTTGAACAAACTGATATAGAGATTAGCTACAAGTGGAGTTCACTTAAAATAAAATAAAAACCCCTAACCTTGGATGCCAATGAAGGAGAGTTTTATATTAGCTCAAGGCTTTCTAAATTAATGAATTTGATGATGACAACCAATAATGTTTAGTTACAAATTTTAAATTTATTTGGAATTATCTTATTTATTCAAAAAGATAATGATGTTAAAAGGGATTAGATATTTTAGTTATCTATTTAAAATAAAAGGATAAACGTTCCTATTTTTCAGGAATTGTTTTAACAATATTTAGATACAGTACCATAAAATCTGGAATAAATAAACCCCTATTATTTATGTATAAGCGAAGGATCCTGCTATTTACTCTATTCAACAATTGGCTCTGAGATACAATCAATATTTATTCAAACGTCTGGATTTTTGAAGATACTGCCAAAGATGATATCGAAGATATTTTTTAAAGGGATTCAAAGCAGATTTAGATAGTTAAATAATTAAGCAACAGCTAGTTGAGGAGAACACCTATTTAAAGAAGAGCTACCGCATTCACAAAGTATGTAAGATTTCCTAAAATTCATCAATAGCATCAACATTCTTGAAAGTCATATTCATAACAAATCCTCTGGGCCTTAGAAAGGGAAAAATACTCTATTGAGAGAGACTATAACTTTTTGAAGCTCACATTAAGCAAATTCTATTTTCATTTGTTGAGAACTTGTAGAGGCTAACTAAATACTACTAGTGTGAAAGGTTGAAGAACCTTGGAAAATATGTACTTGTGACCTTGGAGAAGCTTGTCAAATCACTACTTGGAGATTTATTAGTGAAATACTCAACTTGCATACTTGGGGACTAGACGTAGGCTTCGTTACAAACCGAATCAATATAAATTGACTATGTCGTTCTTTCTCTTTCCTTAATTTCTAAATTTACTCATTTTAGTTAATGTTGTTTTCATTTGCACAAGGTTCCTTTCATTTTAAAACTTGACATGCTCCTTTCATTTTGTAGGCTCCTCTTGTTTTTTAAACTTTCACAAGTTCCTATCATTTTTACAAATTGAAAGTAACTTGCAAAAATTTTCAAGTCACATACAATTCACCTCCTCTCTTGCATGTGTTTGGTTTATCATCTGGTTCTAGAGCCTTGGTTTCACATTTATTGTGTTTTACAACACGTGATAGATTATGGCAAACAACATAAGAAGTCTTGAATGATAATCTGTTACAAAGCCTCCATATTTTAATGGAAACATTTATTCATATTGGAAGGAAAGAATGACAATTTATCTTCATTATATGGACATTGAAGTCTAGCAAGCTATCAAAATGGGAGATACAGTTCCTGCTACTGATAACATAGAATTATGGACTAATGTTGATAGAAGAAATGCACAATTGAATATTAAAGCAAGACATCATCTGATTTGTGCACTCTCTCCAAAAGGGTATGTGAGACAAACTTCAGGTTATCTTTGAAGGAAGAAATGAGGTAAAGAAACATAGGATAAGTCTTTTAGTACATCAATACCAAACTATTTACAAGAAACAGGGAGAGACCATAGATGAATTCTTAGGACGATTCAACAACATCGTCACAACTTTAAAGAAATTGGAAAAGTATATCCCAATGATGAGCTCGTAACACAAATCCTGAGGTCACTGCCAAAAGAATGGAGACCCAAAGTGACTGCTCTAGAAACTGCAAAGTATCTAGACACTATCTCACTCGACTAGCTAAGAGGAAATTTGATGATTCATGAGACAGAACTTAAACTAGATGAAAGATCCTCCTACAAAAGAGGAATGGCTCTAAAAGCAGCTGGTGAATCAATTCCATCAAATGGTGATGAAAGAGACATTGAGTTACAACTAGATGGAGATGATGAATTCAATTTTATAGTTAGAAATTATGCACATTTCTACAAAAAGAAGCTGACAAAGAAAAGAGAAAGAAATAAGAAAATTGGAAACAACAGGTTCTTATCAAAAGGCAACAATAGTAGAAGTAATACACATAATAATCAAATTATATGCTATTACTATAAGAATCTTAGACACTCCAAACCAGAATGTCCCCTTCTTCAAAAGGACAAATCAGAGAACAAAATACCCATAAAACAAGCTATGACTATAGCTTGGTCTAATAATGATTTTGAAAACTTTGATGAAGAAAAATTTGAAGAAGTAAGCAATTTTTTCCTTATGGCTGATTCAGGTGAAGATAAGGTATATTGTTTTGACATTGATATTGATTTTTGATGAATTACGAGATGAACTGTATGCTCAGTATAAAAAGTTAAATGTGTGGTATTTCAAAGAAGTTGAAAAGTCTAAAAACAACAATGCATCTTTGAAGAATAAAATTAAATCATTAGAATTAGTGAATAAGAACATGTTGCCTAAGAATATGTCTCTTGAAAGTGATTATAAGTAAAAATTTTCTGAAAAAAGTCTTTTGGAAGAAAATGTGATTAAGTTAGAAAATGCATTACTTGAAAATGATTATGAAAAAATAAAACAATTAGAAGAAAAGATCATTGTCCTAGAATTTAAAAAGGAGCATTTTGTTGAAAATTTGGATATTTAGAAAAGGATTTAGCAAATTTCGTTGATTGAAAGAATAATCATGATGCATTGCTTGGTAATGGTAAAGGCATCTTTGATAAGGCAGGAATAGGATATAATAAAGATAACAACATTAAGTTGTATAAAATTTTCTTTGTTAAATCCAGCAGTAGCTATAGTCAAAACAATAGGAGCCTGAAATATGAAAAAAGTGATAATGACTTTCATTCATTTGTTTTATGCTTCTACTATGGTAAACATAAACATATTAGTCATTCTTGTAACATTCATAAAATGAAAAAAAATTATCTGAAATGTATGTTAGAGACCGAAAGCTCAGACTACTAACCTAAAAGGACCTAGAAAATTTAGGGTAACTAAATTAAGATAATATATTCTGCAGATATGTTTTAGAATAGTTACAAGAGAAAATCAGTTGATAGATTATAGTGGTTGTTCAAGAAACATAATAGGTGAAATATCACATTTCAGCTATATTGAAAGCAAAGATGGAGGTAATGTTGTCTTTACTGACAAAAATAAGGCAAAGGTCATAGGAATTGGTAAAATTGGTGCTTCTAATTATACTTTTATAGATTATCTTCTCTATGTTAACAATTTAAAACATAACTTACTGAGTGTAAGTCAATTATGTGATAGGGGATATAGAGTCACTTTCTATGGATCTCATTGTGAAATAAATAATAATCACGATAACATTGTGTTTGTTGGTCCTATAACTCAAAATATATATTGTGTTTAATTAGAAGACATGTCTTCTCAAAAATTTAAATGTTTTATGTCTTTAGAAAAGGACTTATTAATCTGGCATGGAAGATTTGGACATGCTAGCTTGAACATTTTAACAAAATTGTCCAAAAATGATTTAGTGAGAAGATTACCAGATTTAAATTTTGAAAATAATCTGGTTTGTGAAGCTTGTTTAAAAGGAAAACAAGTTAGAAATAGCTTTCCACCCAAGAATGTTGTATCTACCAACAACCTCTTAAGCTTATTCATATAGATTTATTTGGTCCTACTAAAACTTAAAGCTTTTGTGGTAATCATTATGGTTTTGTTATTATAGATGATTATTCTAGTTTTACATGGGTTTATTTTCTAGCAAATAAGGATGATGTTTTTGAAGCTTTTGAGAAGTCTTGCAGAAAAATTCAAAGTGAAAAAGGGTACTGAATTACTTCAATTCGAGGTGATCATGGAGGAGAATTTGATAACAGAAAATTTGAAGATATATGTGATGATAATGGTATAACTCATAATTTCTCATGTCTAAGGATTCCTCAGGAAAATGGAGTTGTTAAAAGAAAAAACACAACCTTTGCTAATTTGGCCACGACCATTTTGTATCAGAGTGGTCAACCTCATAAATATTGGACAAAAGCTGTGTCCATTGCCTGTTACATTTTGAACAGGTGTCTTATAAGGCCTATTCTCAAAAAGACCCCCTACCAGTTATGGAAAGGAAGAAAACCAAATGTTTCCTACTTTCGGGCTTTTGGATTGCAAGTTTTTTACTTTAAATAATGGTAAGGAAAACCTTAGAAAATTTGATACAAGATCTAATGAAGCTATTTTTCTGGGATACAACATTATGAGCAAAAGATTTAGAGTTTATAACAAAAGAACCAAGAGGATAAAAGAATCAATACGTGTAGTATTTGATGAAGCACTACCCTGAACAATAGTTGCTGATTCAGATGATGAAGAGCATACTTTGTCTCCTAAAAATATGCCATAAATTGCACCTATAGTGCCTTCAGAATTACCAGATCAAGAGTGTCCTTTTGAAGCTAGGACAGAAAAGGCTCATTTTTCATATACACCTCAATAAGAGCCTACTCAACAAAGGGCACCAAATATTTATAACAGAAAGACACCAAGAGAATGAAGAGGTCTTGATACACTTCAGTACATTCTAGGAGAGCCTTCGAAAAGTCTAAGAACTAAATCCTCTTTCAAAAACAATTATGTTTCATTCTTTTCATAATTAGAACCAAAAACTATACAAGAGGCACTTGCTGATGAAAGTTAGACTATAGCCATAAAAGATGATCTAAACCGGTTTAACAAGAACCCAGTTTGGAATTTAGTACCTTATCGACAAAACAAGTCAATTATTAGAACTCGTTGGGTTTTTTGAAACAAACTCGATGAAAATGGTAAGGTGGTAAGAAATAAAGCTAGACATGTAGCTCAAGGCTATAATCAATATAAAGGTATTGATTTTGAAGAAACTTATGCTCCTGTTACCATACTAGAATCAAACTTAATTTTACTTTCCTTTGTATGTTATAAAAATTTCAATTTATACCAAATGGACGTCAAAAGTTCTTTTCTAAATGGATATATTAATGGATAATTCTTTATTAAGAAACCTTTAGGTTTCGAGAATATAGACCATTCAGATTATGTGATGAAGTTGACAAAAGCATTGTATGGTCTAAAGCAGACTCCTCAAGCTTGGTATGACAAGTTAAGTAACTTCTTGCTTAACAATAACTTTGAAAAAGGAAAATAAATAAAACTCTATTTATTAAGAGGAAGAAAAATGATGTACTTATTATTCAAATATGTTAAAAACTTTATCTCTGCCAAATGATGGAACATTGAAAGGCTCACATATATTAGTATATATAATTTCATGTAGCTGTGTGTTTCTTGTGGTTTCTTTCTTAACTATGTATTTCATCTTCTTTCCTTTAATAAAATCCATATAAATTCCAAGATTAGTAAAACCCAAATTTAGAAAGATTTATTTTTTTACTAATATAACCATTATTTCTTCAAATATGTGACCCAAATGTTTGTGCCATTAGATGTTTCACTTATGAAATCTCTTATAGTACCAATACTTTCATACAAGATCAACATCGTTTCATCAAAATATTATCAAGCTTTAATTTATATAAATAAACCAGTAAAAAATATAACCAATAAGGTAATTACGTTTGAACAAATGGAAACATCTATGAGCAAACTTAAAAGAATATCTAATAGAATCAAATTTTGAGAAGAACCAAATTTTGAGAAAGAAACTAAGTTTCAAGAAAAAATAGGAATATAAAAAGTTTGAAGAAGATCTAAATGATGTCCAATGCATAAAATAAAAAAGTAGGTTTGAATAGTTTTAATTAGAGCTTTGAATCTATTTCTTATGGAGACAAACTTTTCATTGAATTTATGGTGTAGGTCATAAAGAATTTCCTCATTTTATTAGTAACATAAGTGTTACATCCAAACTTAATCTACCAAGTATCATAAGAAAATTCTACTAATTTGATTTAAAAAAATACTAAAGCACTTGACAATCTTTTTTTTTAAGGATAAGTAAAATTGCATTTAAAGAAAAAGTTTAGTACATAACCAAAAACTTCAATAGAAATGTCCATCCTGCCAAATAAACGATTAGATATACATATGGACAATAGGTTTCAAAGGATTTCAAGAGCTATAAACACCATTTGTACCTCATTTTTGGGCTAATTGTATTATGTAATTCTTTGGCAATAACTGCAACTGTAATTTGTATTAAGATCTTTTAGTATATAACATTGACATCTATGGCTATAGCATTCCTCTCTTTCTATAGATAGTTGATTATAGCTCCAATTCTTAGCTTAAATAACTTCTAGTTCCTTTAGCTCTACAATTTTGAGATTTAAATCCCATTGGATTATTCCTAGCCAACGAACTTGATTACACTAAATTCCAAGACAAGTAGAGAATCTGCTCATAGCTAAGAAGAGAAGTTATGGATGAAGAATAGGTGGTTAAGATTTTTCATACTTTCTGAGCATATTTCACAGTTCATGGTAGATATATTAAATTTAAGTAAATCTTCAACAGCTAACCTACCTGTTATAGATTTTGGTTTATGGTATCCAAAAACTGACTCATTTGACATAGTTGGCTATTGTTATATGATAAGGTTGATAAAAACAAAAAAAAAGTGGCTACTGTCAATTTCTTGGGGGAAGTTTAGTTTCTTAGTCATAAAAGAAACAAAATTGCACAACACTCTCCATAACTGAAGCTAAATATATAGTGGCTACTTGCTATTGTGCTCAAATCTTATGGATGAAATATCAACTTCTGGATTTTTCTCTAAACTTCAATCATATTCCTATATTAAGTAACAATAAAAATGCAATTAACCTATCCAAAAATCCTATGCATCATTCTAGGACTAAGTATATAGAAGTTAAACATCACTTTCTTAGAGATCATGTCTTAGAAGGGACTATTGAACTATTGCATGTTAATAATGAAAATCAAGTAGTTGATATTTTCACTAAGCCACTTGCAGAGGATAGATTTTGTTTATTACGTAAAGAGCTTGGCATATGCAAATTATCAAACTTTTAACTCTACTAGAAGATATTATGCTACTTGGTTTTGTAGATATTAGCAGGCTCTTTTTGTTAAGAAGGCTCCTATAAATTTAAATGGGATGCTTAAAAAGCCTCTATCAGTTAAAAAGAAAAAAGTAATTTTTATTCTGAAAGTCATGATCACTAAACAATGGCATTTTAGTCCTTGAAACATGTCCAATGTATTGACAACTTTTTGTATGTGAATGACAGAAGATATGAAAGAGATTATACCTTTGAGAACGTGTGCGACCATTCATCTTCTCACAAAACCATCTCTTAGAAACTGCCTCTTAGAAACCATTTCTTAAAAATCGCTTGGTTTATCTCAAGACAGTTCCTTTCTTCTTCCTATCTTCAACACTCATTACATCTCACTTTCTTCTTTATAAATCTCTTAAGTAAATCTCAACATTCTTTTTTTTTTATAATGGTGCGAACAAAGTCGAAAGTCCAAAAGAAATCTTTGACATCTACTACTAGTTATAGCGAAACTCTTTGCCATAAACAAGAGTCTGAAACTCTTATTTCTAAATCTTCTTCTCTATCACCAATAATAGGATCACAAAACACTTCTGCTAAACTTGTTTCTATCACTTCTATCAAAAAGCCTCGAGTTTTAAAGCATCCATTTAGGAAACTCTATAGAGAGAAAGAAAAAAATTTTGGCTTCGTTATCTCTTCCTGAACAATTAAACTTTAATTCATTCATCGGATACAATGAATCAACTATCAAGCAGTAATATATTTCTAACTCTGGTGAAGAAACTTATGATGACTTAAACCCTAGATGATCAGAAAAAAGAAGAAGAAGAAGAAGAAGAAAATTTTTCAAATGAAGAAAAACATACTCTTGTGAGAAGAGTTTCAAGTAAAGGGGAGTTAATGAAGAAGGTACGATTTCATTCTTCTTCGATATCAAGATCTACATCACCTTCTCCTTCTCTTCCCGCTCTTTTTCCACCTACTCTTAACTCTAATATCTCTACACCTCGGTCAATGAATACTTCTTGACCTGGTTCCATGAGTCAAAAATTGTCTGAAAAATGTTGGATCATCGTCGATGATGATTCAGATGATGAGCCTATTCGATTGGTAAAAAGACTAATAACCAAAGGAAGTATTCTAAAGTAGGTTGAGAAAACGCAATAAAAGGAAAAGAGCCCTAATGCTGAATTGAGGGAAGAAGAAGTGTCTCAGAAAAGAAAGAGAGAAGAAATAAGAAAAGAAAAGGAGACTATAATTAAAGAGCCTATAGAGGATCCTATTGTTTGGGATGAACTAACTTTTCAAGAAACTTTGTTTGAATAAATTCCCAAGGTGAAACTGTCAAAGAACAAGAAAGCCTTAGTATAGAACAAAAGGAGAGGCTCAGCATTGATCAAGGTGTTTCAGTCAATGGAAGCTGAAGCAAGATACAAAATGCGCTATAAGAAGCGAAAACTATTTGCTAGATGTATTCTGCCTCTACTTATGTTTGATAAAATCGGTATTCTCATTTTTCATTTTTTAAATTTGGATGAGACAATGTGTGATAATTTTGTTAGATCTTTTTATACCCATATGAGAAAAGATGTAGATGATGGAAATTTAGCAATTGTTTCTTGGGTACTTGAGTGTGAGATTTTGCTTACTGAGGAAATTTTGGGCAATTTGTTGGATATAACTCTTATACGGAGAAACGACTTTCCTTGTCATAAATGGGATATTGTTGATCTTGATCCAGGAGAAGTTGTAGACTTTATTTGCTTGCACAGGGAGAATTCACAAAAAGGGAGACCTTGGTGCAGACAATTAGATCTAATGCCTCGATGCCTTGCATCATTATCTGGCACTTCAATTTTTCCAAGAAATGGCTCAGTGGAAAGATACAGTCTTCTAGAAATTTATATGGTCTACAACTTATTAAAGGGCAACAGGATGAACCTCCCAACCATGATTTTGAGATTTATGATGGATAAAGAAAGTCAAAAGAACACTACAGGAGGGTTGCCTCATGGAATGTTGTCGACCAAAATTTTTACCTATTATGATGTATCTTTTGATGGCTTGGAATGGTATAAGCCTGCTAAATTTCATTCTTTCATGCCTTATCAATTTGGATATAAGTTAAAGGATAATGTTTGGGTTGAAAAGAAATAAAAAAGAATAGCAGTTGTCCTAGGTCCTGCTCCTGTACAATAGCCTCCTTCTCCAACACAACAGCCTCCTCCAGAAAACAATAATCTAGATATTCAACAACTGAGGCAGATTAGACTAAATCAGGATCAAATGCATAATCAAATTAAGGACAAGTAAAATGTTCTTCGTGTTCTTATTGAATCTCTTATAGAATACTTTCGTTAAGGCACATACATTTTTCTAATGGTTGTTTTGACATTGATATGACTATTTTTGTGCTTTCTGGCTTATATATATTTGTGATAATTGTCTATTACTAATGTTGGTTTTGCATATTTTGTGATACTCTGAATGCTTGAACGTGGTCTATTAATTTTCTTGCCCTTCTTTTTGATAATTACAAAGGGGGAGAATACAGAGAGATATGTATGTATGTATGTATGTATGTGTGTGTGTATATATATATATATATATATATATATATTATGATTTTGTGTTTTTTTGTGAAATTAGATGCCAATTAGATGCTTGACTTATTTGATGTTTTTTTTTTTTTGCAACTTCATGCCTACACTTAAGTTCTTTGCATCTAGGTTTCAAACGATAAGCTCCTACTATTTAGCGCTAATAAAAGGCTCCTTCTCATCAAGATTATAAGGAGGGTCTTACATATAAAGATTATAGGTATCTTTCAAAATATTTCACTATTATTTAAATTTTTTTAAAATATATCTATTATTGCTTGTCATCATCAAAAGGGAGAAATTGTTAGCTCAAGGCTTTCTAAATTAATGATTTTGATGATAACAACCAATAATATTTAGTTACAAAATTCAAATTTATTTGGAATTATCTTATTTATTCAAAAAGGTCACGATGTTAAAAGGGTTATATATTTTAGGTATCTATTTAAAATAAAAGGATAAAGGTTTCCTATTTTGTAGGAATTGTTTTAACAAACTTATTTCATTATTTAGATATGGTCCCATAAAATCTAGAATAGATAAGCCCCTATCATTTTTGTATAAGAAAAGGATCCTACTATTTACTCTATTCAATAGTCGGTTATGAGATACAGTTAAATATTTATTCAAACGTCTAGATTTTTTAAGACACTACCAAAGATGATATCGAAAATATTTTTTAAAAGGATTCAAGGCATATTCAGTTAGTTAAATAATTAAGCAATGCTTAGTTGAGAAGAACGCCTATTTAAAGAAGAGCTACTACATTCACATAGTAGACAAGATTTCCTGAAATTCATCAGTAGCATCAATATTCTTGAAAGTCATATCCATAACAAATCCTTTGCACCTTAGAAAGAGAAAATACTTTATTGAGAGAGATTATTACTTTTTGAAGCTCACATTGAGCAAAATTCTGTTTTCATTTGTTGAGAGTTTGTAAAGGCTAACTAAATACTACTAGTATGGAAGGTTGAAGAACTTTGGAAAATATGTATTTGTGAGCTTGAGGAGGCTCGTCAAATCACTACTGTAACATCCCGTTACTGTTAGCAAGGGTATTTTGGTAATTGGGACAGACTGATAGGTTCCATTGCATTCACTGATTGAGCATGTTACTGGCCTCTAATTATAGAGGAACAAGTTTATTGCATATGCATTTATTCATAGGTACATGCATTCATGATTTTCGGGTATTGGATTGTGAGCATGAACTGAATGGATTGTGATTAATTGAGAAATTAGGAGTTATTGTGTTCAAATGACTGATTTAGAATAGTTTAAGAGTGATTGGAAATTAATAGTGGCTTATAGGAAATTTTCGGAAAATTCGGGAGTAAATGCCCAGACCGGAAATTTTGGAGTGACAGACCAATTGACTATATAGTACTGAAAGAATGGTCCAATGGAAATGGAAAAATTAGGGTCATACTGTTAGGAAATAAATATGTTGAGCTATTGAAATTTAGAGACTGAAATTTGGACTGATTTGGAGACTTAGGTCTATAAATAGCTAGGTTTGAAAATTGGGGAAAAATTTACTAAGGCATTTCGAGTTTCTTCTTCTTCTCCCCTACGGCGTTCATCGATTCTTTCCCCATTGGTGAGATTCGTTGATTTTTCCTTATGGTTTCTTCTTATTGTGCTAGGCTAAATGGTTTATTGTGGTTGTTGAAGGTTGAGTAGCATGGAGGGTGGATTAATCGTTGATTTGAGAAAGTTTTAGGGTTACGGTGATTTTCAAGAGATTTGGGGATTGATCTTCGATTGGTAAGTTTTAATGGCATTAATGTTGTTATTAATGGTTTCTGATGAATTTATGGCATTTAT
>JANIJH010000224.1:63615799-63631439 GCA_024520975.1 Erythroxylum areolatum | reverse complement strand
CAACAACCAAGTATAAGTATGTAGCAAGTTATGCATGAACATGTAGAATACACCCCTAACTCTCATTAGTCACTCACTTTTACCATCCTACCCTTCCCACTAGTAATGGGATGTTACATTGTTATATTTAGGATTAGAAAATTTAAACCCTTTTAATTTATTTTGAATTCTCTAGTTAAATAATTTACATCTATATATCAAGATTGACATTTAGTAATGCATCCCATCTAAATATTTAGGAATATCAAAGTGGTTTTGACTAACTTTTTCGTTCATTATTTTTCTGTATAATTCAGTTCTTTTATCATGCAATGTTTCGATTAGACATAAAGCATAGAAATAATGTAGTAATTGATTCAATTAATGACATTTGAAAACTATTTTCAAAGTATCATTCTACCTTGAGCAAGGATTTCCCGAATCAATACTACAATAACAACCCCAGTGCACAAAGCTCCCCGTTTTGTAAGGATTGAGGGAGAGAGTTCAATTGTACTCAACCTTCCCTCTATATTTTACAAAGAGGTAGTATATGTGATTCGAAACTGTGACTTTTTGGTTACAAGGAAACAACCTTAACAATTGCTCCAAGGCTCGCCCTTGACTACCTCTATATAGTTTATGTTATATCCAATGATTATTGATTAAGCTACCCTTGACTATAATTGATCATAAGCAATATCAAAACATAGAAATCTCTATATGAAACTTTGGAGATCTCAAGTTAAAAGATTCTTTATACATTCATCACAATGATAATTTCCATATATATACAAGTAATGTTCTAAATAGATTTCTCATGAAGGGTCAGTGCAATAAACTTGTTTTCTAACAATCATTCACATGTTTGTTTAAGTATATTCATACTTTATTCTCCATTAATTTTCTCTAACTCAATAGAAAAATGACTGGGAATAATTTAGAGATGATACATAAATACAATATGAATATCATCATTATGATCTCATCATTAACTCATTTACAATATATATTTATCTTATAGACTTTATCATATACATTTGAATATGTGTAAGATGAAGAATGCCTTTAAATTAATTGTATCACTAAACTATAACTAACTGATTTGTTGTAGGGAATAAACCAACATAGGTTATAGCTTAAACGTTAGCTAATTATATGGATAACTATATAATTAATGTCATTAATCAAATAATGCTTATCAAGTTCACTTACCACTTTTCTCATTTTCAATAGTTTACATAATACACTTTCAAAACCTGCAAGAGAGGTCGTTATTTTTTATGATTATAATTTAATTTAAAATTAAACTTTATAATTTCACCTATTATGAATATTTTAAATAAATCCAAACATCTTTTATTCACTCATGATATAATTAACATTTTTTACTTTTCTAACTTTGACAAATAGTTCGAATGACCACCACACTTTTAGGACTTTAATAATATGTGTCTTGTAGGAATACATAACATTTCAGTAGAAACCAAATCCTAAAACAAAGTCAATAAACATGTCGTAATTGATTTATTACATCAATCGTTATTTCAATTTCATTATAAGATCATTTTGTATTTGTATTTTTTTATATAGAGGGAGGGAAACAATTTTGAACATACTATAATCTCATATCTATAATGATTATTCTCTTTTCTTAATTTCTTATAATCAAATTAACTCACTTTTGTAAAGTTTCTCATCAAGTTAAGTCTTTCATGACATTTTACTTATATCATAAGATAGGGAATATTAATTCAATATTTAGAATTAGAACTTAAGTTATAAGGAATTTTAATTAAGATCAACATAATCTCAAGGGTCCTCACATAATATAAGTTGAGCTTATGACTTGTATTATTCTTGTTAGTCAACTATACAGACATGGTATGAATCTTGTGTTAGAAGATTATATGTCTTATCTTATAATATCATATAAATAATAGGTAAAGCATTCTTAATATCTAACTAAAGCTAATTTCTTTACTCATTCAATTTCTCTTTTAAAATCCCATCTAGCATTCCAAGAAAAATAGGGTGAATGCAACATTTTGTTTGGTTATAACGTTACGAATAAAAAAATTTCCCGACCATTCAATATACATCATTTTAATATTTACGTTTTAAGTTTGAATTTCAATTCATTTAAATAAACACATAAAATATGTCTCACCTTTATTCCCTACTAAGTAATAAAGGTGATTACTTTTATGAGAAAATCTATAATATTTGTCCAACATATTTCTTCTATTTAAAGTTGGATGCTTAACATTCATTTAAAGATTCACTCTAAAATTAATTCGAAATCAAGAAGTTTATTTTTTATAATCAAATATTTATCTAAAATTCATTCTAAATATTGATGTTTAATAATCGATTAAACATACGTTGC
Organism: Erythroxylum areolatum; assembly: GCA_024520975.1. Lineage (NCBI taxonomy): Eukaryota > Viridiplantae > Streptophyta > Magnoliopsida > Malpighiales > Erythroxylaceae > Erythroxylum > Erythroxylum areolatum. Next base: position 63,629,071 of record JANIJH010000224.1, on the reverse strand, counting down.
ATTAAATGTTCAATAGATATGATTAAAGATTATCATTTTCAATAGATATGATAAAAGATTATCATTAATAACAAGTATTATAAATATTTATCTAGAAAATAAAATAAAAAATGAGAATCCTATAGAATCCTAATAGCCTAATATGAATAACAAATATATCTCTAGCTATTGGGTTTGTTTTATAGGATTTGTAATCATCTATCTATTAGGAATTTATTCAATATTCCCTTCTCCTTGAGTTATTATATATTTGACATAATTATAATTGATATCTATGTGATTAATTGTGTAATAATACCTAGATTCTTTAGTATATGTAATTGATGCTTGATTATAATAGTATATATAGCAGACTAACAACATTTTTCTAACATCTAAATGATTTGCAAACTTTCAAATCATATATTATTATTGAGAACATTGTAAACTTATCTTCTATTATTGATAAAATGATATAGGTTTGTTTCCTACAATTTCATTCTTCAACAAAAAGGCAAACTTGGAGTGGGATATCCTTCAAGATGCATTTCATTTCTTTCATAACACAATCTATAATTTGTGATCCCTTTTAGAATCTTTAATATTATTTCCACTACATTTCATTATGCTTTTCTAAGATTTTATTCATATTAACTAACCATCATAACAACAAAATATATGTACAATCTCGTATATAGCAAAGCATGTAAGATATATCTAAGTACACTGAAATAGGAAAACTTCTTCATTCCTTCCTCTTTTTATGGTGATTAAAAACACTATATATTACTTAAGTGCTCACCTTTAGTAATGTGTGTATTAAAAGGTTTATAATCTTGTATAAAAACTTGTTTAAATATCTACTTTACATAGGTGGATTAAGAAAGTGACAATAATCTCCTTGAACACTCCTTTGTAATCTTAACCCAAAGTATGTATACTACTTCACCAATGTCCTCTATCTCAAATGTGGTTGATAACCATCTTTGATTTACTTGACAAACTTATTGTCACTAACTATCAAAATATAATCTACATATATATAGATGAAAAGAAAAATTATTAGTATGCACATTGGTCTTCATCAATCTTACTAAAAATCATATAATATTATTATTATTATCTTAAAGACTACATTAGGTTATAGATTGATTTTAACAATCTACATTCTTTATTCTATTAATCCTCATGAATACACGTATTAGTTATTTCATATAGAGTCTTTCATCTAGTCTTTGCATCCATATGATATAATTAAATTCCATTCCTACCATTAATGCAAGGGTTAACTAAAATAGAGGAAACCTCAAAATGTGATAATGTCTCCTCGTAATTAATCCTTTCTTATATATCATATGTATTCTTTCTCGAAACTTAAATCGTACCTTTCAATACTACTATTGAGCTTTCTCTTAATTTTGAAAATACATTTGTTCTCCATGGGTTCACGTCCTTAAAAAGATCAACAAAGTCCTGAACTTGTTTCTACCTCATTTGATTTAATTCTTCCTATATTATTTTAATATACTAATCTTAAATAAGACTTGTCCAATCCTCTTTCATATTTTTTTAGCTCTTCTTCTTCTTCTTATGCAACTAAAATATAAGCTTCCACTTTTTTATGAATATTTCACAATTAATTTTTCATTTTTGAAAAAATTGTCAAAATGGCATCTAAGAATTAGTCTGCGAACATTATGCCACAATTGACTTTTTTAATAATGAATTTCTTTACTTCTATATTGCTCCTGCTTCGGTTAAGCAATTATGGGGAACTTTAACTAGGTTGTAACTATAATTGATTATAAACTAATTTATCTACTACTAAATTTCTATTGTTTGGATTTGACTTATTTGATTGATTTCATGTTACAATATCATCATAATCTAATGCCCAGCCATGTCTTTGCTTGTTTAGAAAAATCATGCTTTAAAAATTTAACAATTTATAACCTTATTTTCTCATGAACAAATATCCTTTAGAGCATTTTTAATAACTTATAAAGATGCTTTTCTTCACTTTTAGACTTAATTTGTCATATTGATGGTAGGGATTGTTAACATAGGTAGCACATCCTAAGGTTTTTATATATGTTAAATCAAGTTTCTTAATAATTTATAACTAATACATTATGATAGTTACTAATTTAGTAAACATTCAGTTAAGTACATATATGGTTGTTATTAAATTTATCACCGCAATAAGTAGGAGGCAAATGTTGCATGTGTCATCATGTAGCTAACAATTTCAATATAAGTTATATATCTCCCTTTTGCAGCAACATTTTGTTAAAGTGCTTAAGGAATGTTCAATTATCTATCTATTCCCTTTTTATCACAAATTTTCTTAAATAATTAGATAAGTGCTCATCTTTAATCAATCCTCTGAGCTTTATCTTCTTGATTATCAATTAAAGCTATATAATTTATGAAAACACAATGTTTTATATTTATAAGAAATAAAATAGGCATAACCAAATTAAGGATAGTCATTAATAAAGCTAATAAAATAAGTACCCCCACTGCCTTAAAGTCACATTCATTAAACCACATGTCTAAATAAATTAATTATAATAGTTAAATACTCCCTCCTATCCAAAATAAAAGTCGTTTTAAAGGGATTTTAATTATTCAAAATAAGAGTCGTTCGTGACTTTTCATGCATGTTTATAATTTTACTTCCAAAATTACCCTTTAATTTCTCTCACATTTTAATTACACATATTACATTTTCAAGGCAGTTCAACATGCAATTTCTCTCACATGAGTAGCACCATTAATAAGGGTATATCAAACATTTTATTAGCTTTCTTAATAAGTGTGCATCCCTCTAAAACGACTTTCATTTTGGATAGGAGGGAGTAGCTCTTTATCCCTTAATGAATGATTTATTTTCCTTTTTCTATGGAGAAAATATTCATAAGTAGATAATTATAATCTATTTAGGTTTTATAAAGAATCTTCTTTGACTAATCAATTTGTTCGATCCTTTGCAATATGATCAAGTTTAGTATGCCACAAATTATCATCTATATCATAGGTAGTAGGTGATGTAAATAGAGAAAAACTAAATTTACTTATTTAATAAATAACATCCAAAGAAATAAAAACATTTAATATAGAACTATTACCATAATATTAGGATCTAAGGAAAATATCATATCCACCATTATAGATATCAACAGTAAATCTAAGAAAAATATCAATAAAACAAGATCATGTTAAATCTTGGGTGTAAATAATATATCATGTGGGTTACTTTCACTCTAAAATAATAATCTATCTTTTAAACTTTCACTCTAAAATTTTATTCTACATAAATCCTTCTTGTCTTATATGAAGTTTGTTATGATCATATTGAGGTTTTTAATTTGTTGTATAGTGTAAAACTGATATATTTGAATTCTATAAATAAAATGATTTAATTCAAAAAATAGCACTAGAAATAAATATAACATGTTCATTTTCATTATATAATTATACCTTCTTAGGCTCATTGCAATCATGAGTAAAATGATCTTTTGTACCAAAATTCCTAGAAAGACTTTTTCTTTTCCCATCTTAGTAGTCTTAGCCTTATTAAAATCTTAAGACTTATGGAAACTTTTCTTGCCTCTTTTCCACTAAGGTCTACCATAATGCTTTCTCTTCTTGATTTTAGTTCCTTATAAGCTAAACTTAATTATATGCATCTTAGTATTTAACTTAGAAATCTTAAGACATTCCTCTTCTGATAGAAATGGCCTTGTAGCATCCTCTATTTTAATATTCTCATTATAGGTAAGATGCATCTTTATATGGTCCCATCTATGAGGCAAGGATAGTATAACAACTTTCACTTCTTGTTATATGATCCCAACTTTGAGGTAAGGATCGTATAACAACTTTCACTTGTTATTCATATGATAGGTCATGTTTAACATTAGACTCAAATTCAGATATATTGAGTAATCAAGTCTTTTCTTATATGTTTCAAAAAGTGAATGGCCTTAACTTAATAAGGTGTTACCAAACTATAAACCAAAGTGGTCTATATGTCTTAGATATTTGAAAAACTGGTTAACATAAGGTATTCAAATAAAGATTCTATTTCCTTTTCGTCTAAAACCTTGGCACAGATTGAAGCTAAAATTTCTTCATCTTCATGAAGATTGAATGAAAAAGAAAGGACAAAAAAAGAATATTTGTTTTTTAATGGTTTGGGGAATGGAAACTGAGCATATTTCGTCAAATTTTGCATAATATCATTATTGATATGTGCTTAATTGCTGATACATTTAATCCATTACATTTAGTGATTAATGCCTTAAAATGCTTAGGATACTCACTTTAGCTCATATTTGATTTTAGGTACATTTCAAAAGTGAAGGAGCTAATGTGACCTAAAAGCATACTTATTAAACCATCTTTTCAATGTTCATACTCTATTGTCTTCATGGAGCAAGAAGAAGAAAAATATTAAAAGAAAAGGAGACAAAATGGAGCATAAAAATGAAGACCATAGCTATAACAAATAAAAAGTTATAGCCATGAAATCACAAATGTAACAATTAAAAAGTTACGGTCATGAGACCATGGTTGCAATGTGAATTAGCTAGTTGTCCCATATGAAGACAACTGTCCATTTTCCAAAAACCTGGCAGCCTAATTTTGGTTTAGAACGTAGCTTTTGAATAAGGAGGAGGAGTTTGTCGGCTGCACTTGGAGAATAAAAGAGTGAAGAACCGAGAGAGTGGGGGAGCTTCTTCTCTTTAGTTCTTGCCACTTATCCCACTTCCATTTAACCTATCTTTATTATGTGATGGATGTGTGTGACAGTTATAGCGAGGGAAGAGAGAACTGAGGCAGCAAATCATCTTAGAGAATGATGGGGTGGCTAGACAATGAACAACAGAGACAACATTTAAGCTAGATTTGATCATAAAATCATTTTAGTTGACTCGGGTGTACAAGGAAGAATGCACCAGCAGTAGGGAGACCTAGAAGATGCCATTCATCATCAATTTTGTTGGTTTTTTTTAAGATGGAATGAGAAGATAGCTATGGAGAGGCCATTCATCAACATTTTCTCTTGGAATTTCAAAGTGGAATAACGAGAATTACCTGGCTGGAAGTGAGAAACTGAAAGAGGTTGAGCAACAGCTATTTTTCATCATTCTCTCTTCATTTTTCAACATATGGAGGCTACAAAGATTGATTCTTGGAGCTTGATGGAGAAGATGGAAGGCTAACATCCTGACACCAGTTCGAAGGTGAAATTGATGCCCGGTTAATCTTATCTTATCTTTGTTTAATATTGAAAATCTCTCTTAGAATTGTTTACATTATCATTTGTTTAATCGATTGGGTATTCATGTATGGATAATCATATTCTCATTATCGTTAGATTGTTATATTATAAACCCATTGCCAAAATTGTCAATACAATTAGTAATTGTTGTATTTGGATTCGTATATGGCAACTAATGATTTTTAATCATTAGGGATAACGTAGCCTAGGTTAAATGACCCGAGCTTGTGTGGTTGTTGCTTAGATTGGTCTGTTTTTATTTTCGTAATATGACTGCCCAATTGAATCTAAAGATCGTATCTTAGATTATTTAATAGTTAGGTTTAATTAACGAGTGTCTCTTAATTAAATACAACCTAAAGGAATCTGGAATTAATATAGCGTATTGTCGGTCTACGATCAATAATTTGAGGATAGGTGTGACAACATTAGAATGATGAGATATGTTGTTTAATCATGTCTAGGCCAAGATTAATCCTAGAATCGGACTTTACACACGTTCGACATTTTATCATTTTCGACTATATTTTCTATCATTTGTTTTCACTAGATTAATTTTACATAAGCTATTTTTCGTCATTCTCTCTTCATTTTTCAACATATGGAGGCTACAAAGATTGATTCTTGGAGCTTGATGGAGAAGATGGAAGGCTAACATCCCAACACCAATTTGAAGGTGAAACTGATGCCCGGTTAAGCTTATCTTATCTTTGTTTAATGTTGAAAATCTCTCTTAGAATTGTTTACATTATCATTTGTTTAATCGATTTGGGTATTCATGTATGGATAATCATATTCTCGCTATCGTTATATTGTTTATATTATAAACCCATTGCTAAAACTGTTAATACAATTCGCAATTGTTGTATTTGGATTCGTATGTGGCACTAATGATTTTTAATCATTAGGGATAACATAGCCTAGGTTAAATAACCCGAGCTTGTATGGTTGTTGCTTAGATTGGTCTGTTTTTCTTTTCGTAATGTGGTTACCTAATTAAATCTAGAGATCGTATCTTAGGTTATTTGATAATTAGGTTTAATTGATGAGCGTCTCTTAATTAAACACAACCTAAGAAAAACCGAGATTAATATAGCGTATTGTTGGTCCACGATTAATAATTTGAGGATAGGTATGAAAACATTATAATGATGAGATATGTTTAATCATGTCTAGGTCAAGATTAACCCTAGAACCGAACTTTACACACGTTTGACATTTTTATCATTTTCGACTGTATTTTCTATAATTTGTTTTTACTAGATTAACTTTACTTTATTTTCTCAATTACATAAAAGCCCAAAATCCTATTTTTATTTCCTTTGCATCAATTATTTTCATTATGAGAATTAACCAATATTCCCTTTAGATGCGATCCTGACTTACCACTTTTACAAATTTTAAGTATGTAGAATTAGGTAAATTTTAAAAAGCACTCGACATGCGCTGTCAACTATCCATTCTATTAACAACATAATTAGAATTAGGAAGTTTTATTATCTTCACAAGTTATATGTATCATAATTGTACTTACAATGGTCCATAATTCCTCTTTAGGAGATTCCATGATCTTATTTAATGGTTTAAGAACTTTTACTCTTCTAATACGTATTGCATTTTAATACACTAAAATTTGATAATTATTGCCATTTAATTTCTACTCCTATTGAGTTATATGACAACACTCTTAAAAATGGCGGCCATTTTCTTAGCATATAATTTTCTTAGTGACCCTTTTTGGTTAGATTATTGTTATATCTAATTAATTTGATGCAACATCATATATGTGAAATTTAATTATGTTCCAATTTATGCATGGAATTAAAATGTCATTAGGTTTCTAATAATTGCCTTCATAACAATTGAAGAAAAATTATTCATTCTATTTAGACATATTTATTCACAAATATTACAAACATAATATATAATGCATATATAAAATAATAAAGATGATATTTGCAATTAATTGAATAAATAAGTCCCTTAAATTTAATAGTTTCATTGAACAACTCATATTTATACTAAAACAGTAATATTTATTAGCTACTATTAAAATAATATACTAAACATAAAAAATATTAATCATATTTATACTAAAACAGTAATATTTGTTAGTTACTATTAAAATAATATACTAAACATAAAAATATTAATCGTAAGTAGTAAAGAATGATATCACCCTGACAACATCCAATGGTAAGCCACTATGAAACATACTTTTAAATACTTCCCTTCTTTTACATTGTATTAAGAAAATATTGCATCACCATAAAAGACGATTCAAGAAGATGTGCATTCTATATTCCCATCAGCAATGCCTTTTCTATGCAATGGCTCCTTGCCTAGTCATTGCTTTGAATTCATAAATTGTATCATACAAAACTGACATAGTCCTCAGTAGATGTAAATTTACTAATTTTGATCTATTTTCTTATAAAACAAAAACTCTAAAACTTTTAACATGAATTAATTTATTTTAATGTTTCTTAAATTATATATATATATAAATGCACATGTGCCATTGATATTAAATGTAGGTTTGATCCAAATATTTATGAAAACTTAAAGATGCTTTGGTATCACTTTTAAAATTTTATTGTATTTTTTATTTTCTAAATTTAGTTCTTATTACAAAAAAACATGTCTAGTATGACAAACTACAGCCTGCAGACGCTTTCGAAAACTCAATTAAATAATATCTAAACCTTAAATCCATATTTTATTAACTTCTTTTATCTTATATTTTCATTACGTTTTTATCTTATTAATAAGGAAATAAAAATTGAATTAACGTAAACTTTAATTTACTTATTTTATTATATTAACTTATTTTTTCATTTCATAAGTTTTGAAACTAATATTTTTCAAAATAATATTATTGTTTTAAATAATATATTAAAATATTTAATTTTATATATTTTAATTTAATTGAAAATTTTATTATTTATTATTAATTTTAAAAATACTCTTGAAAATATATTTTATATTATTTTTATTTTAAATATTTAATATTGAATCTTTATTTTTAAATATTTTATTTCTAAATTTTTTATGATTTAATAGTCAAAGAATGTTGGTTTTGATTGATGTTTTCAGTGTGCCTTTACCATAGAGGTTGGTTTATAGTGCAATTTAAAGATAAAAACAACGGAGTTGTCTACATTATTAAGAAAATATAGAGATAAATTTAAAGAAAAAGGAACAAAAAAAGTCCTAAAATTGAGAATCAAAGCTTAAGTGTCAAATATATAGCGAGGAAAGTGTTAGGCACTTTATCCTACTCGTCTAAATATTTACTTATGAACAATTTTGCAGTTTTGGGGAGCATTTAAACGTGAAAGTATAATTGGCAGGGTGCAATTGTAATGTAAATTGACTAACGTTTTTTTTTTTAATAAATGAATTAATAAGTATTGAATAGTACAATAGAACACAAAGCTACATTACTTCAGCCTCCAAACATTGTCACTTGGTAAGGTTTAACAAACTACATCTTAACCACCCTTATCCTATATAAAACTATACTCTATTATCCATTTGCATTATTCATAATTTATAATCTCATAGTAGAACTTCCTAATTAACGATAGAGGAGCTGAAGGAAACCACATTACACTCTAGTCAGTTCTAATATGCATTCCTTATCCAATCCTCCAAATATCCACGAATGTTGTACTACAAACCTAGTGAAGATGATGTGCTAACATTTGCTATCTTATGGACAATGCTATAGAGTGTAGAAGCCCTCTTTCATCAGTTAATATGGATCTAAATACTATTTTATTTCTTTCAAGGCAAATTCTATACATTGTACCTGCCCAAGCTACTTTAAAATCAATCCATTCTCCTTCCTTATTATTTTAGTTTTCTTAGCACCATTATAGTAAATCATTCCACTTCCTTAGAGGAGAATGGTTGCGTATCATCACAATAGTTCCCCAAATGCTGAAAGATATGTTGCAATAAAAAAATACCTTAAATAATTTCCCAACTTTTTCAAGAGTACTTAATTTACCTTTTATGGTTAACTAAAGAGTCGATAAAGCTTTTAGGCGACTATGGTGCCTTAACGAGTTGCTCCTTGAATGCGTTCTTACATGAGTGACTAAGGAACTACTTAGAAGGATAATGTCTCCATTGAATACAGTCTCCATGTCCTATAATTAGTTGACAGTTTATAAGAAAGGAACAAAGATGCCTAGAAATATTTGGATTGGGAGCATAATGCAATGTCAGGGATTAAATTCCTTGTAAGGTTGAGGATATTGTCCTCACTTAAACGACCAAACACAGTATAGTTGGCATGCTAGAATGAAGTTGAGTCCCTGTCACCAATTGATGAAAGAATTCTGTCCCCACACTTCCTCTTAGCTTGAGTAATGTACTATGGACCATGAAGAGCTAATCTTTGGCTTCACACATTAGAAGTTGCCATCTTTGATGTAGTAGGCATGGATCCATCTAATCAATAAGGAGATCTTGTCCTTCATAATCCTCTATATCCTTTTTTTTATGAACTGGACTTGGTTAGTAAACTTAATAGAATATATATCTATACCTCCATTTTTAGCATACATATTGCATTTCACTTAACCTTTGCTGGGGTAGAGCCTAAGTCACTGTTAGACCAGATAAGCCTTCTCATTAGCTTGTTTAAGAGTCTGTTTAGTTGGATGTTAATTAATGGAATGGAATGGAGTGTGATGGAAAGGAATAGAACGATTTATAATGGAATGGAATGTAATATAGTGAAAAGTTGTTTGGGAAAGATGGAAGGGTTCATAATATAATGTAGTGAAATTTTGTTTGGAAGATAGACAGAATGAAATAGTATATATAATAAATAACTATTATACCCCTTATATTAAAATAGTTGTTGCAGAAGGTTTATTATTTTATTATTAATTATATATAATTTATTGTTAATTATATAAATAGATTATTATTAATTACTTAATATATTTTATTTTATTTTCTTTTATATTTAAAAATAATTTATTTATAGTTTTATTTATATAAAAATATATACAAACAATTAAAGAATAATTTTTTATACATTTTCTATTTTAATTAATAAAAATTTTATTAATTTTTTTTATTTTATTATTAATTATATACAATTTATTATTAATTATAAAAATATTATTATTATTTATTTTATTTTATTCTATGTGATTTATATATAAAAAATAATTTATTTTTATTTTTATTTATATAGAAATATATATATAAACAATTAAAGAATAATTTTTATATATTTTCTAATTTTCACTAATAAAAATTTTATTTATTTTTTATTTGTATTAATTATATAAAATTATTAATAATTATTATTTAATATATTTTATTTTATTTTATTCTATGTGATTTATATTTAAAAATTATTTATTTATTTTTATTTAATTAATAAAAATATTTAAAAAAATTTGTATATATTTCTATATAAATAAAAATAAAAATTATTTTAAAATATATTTTATTATTAAATATATAGAATTTATTATTAATAATATAAAATTATTATCATTAATTATTTAATAAAATTTATTATATTAAATTATTAAATTCTATTTAATATATTAATATTATAACTTAGTCATAATTGGTATTAAGAAGAAATATTGAGGGTATATTGGGTAGTATGTATTTATTAGTTTACGTTCAATCCCAAACCTCCAAAATCGGAGGTTTCTTATTTTCACTGTTTAGGATGGAATACAATGTAATATGAAACCCTCCGTTTCCATCTCATTCCATTCCATTCCATTATGAAACCCTCAACTAAACGATAGAAGTGTATTACGTTCCATCCCCTTCCATCCTTAACTTCTCAACTAAACAGGGCCTAAGGTTTTATTGATGTATCTAGGAAACTACACATGTGTAGACCATTATACATATTAAGTATTCAGAATGGATATGACTAGTTAGAATCTCCAAACAAGCAAAAAGCTTCTATTACACTAACTAGATTATATTCTCTTCTCAATCCTCTTAATAAGAGGATTAAAATCATTAAAGTCTATTAGAGGAAACATGCTCACTAAGATAGAGGATAGGAGGTCTGAAATTTTTCAATCTTGTAATGCATTCTAAAGAATAGAGTATAGCTTAACACATTAGCAAATATAAAAAGTTGAAAATCCAAATAGGATGGAATTTGTTCGAGAAGACAACATTTTAGGTTAAACAAGACCACCAATTGTGAGCCAAGTAGATCTGCCAAATAAATCTTCAAGTGGAAATCTTCTAGTGGATTGGAGCTATTTGATTTATAAGAGCCCAAGAAGCCCTTATACAGGACCGACCTAACACTAAAGCCTTCATTCTTGTTAAGTCTTCTAGAAGATCTCCACTATACCTGCACTTCACCAGATTGAGTCACTCAATATTGACAGCTGTAAAAATATCCGATATTGTTATTCTGTTATCAATAACAACCATTAGATCAAACAAAGAAAAGATCAATGGTCAACAACAATCCTTGTATCATGTATAAATATAAACATCTATCAATGAAAGTGTACAGAGCATTTTTTACAAAATTCATTTCTCTGATTCAGTTCTTTCATGGTATCAGAGCCTTTACAGACAAATCGTCAAATGGCAGCTTCTTCCTCATCTGATGCTAGTCATGTTATTTCCTTCGAAGCTCCTCTTGAATTTTCTGCCCTTGCAAAAACCCTCAACTTCAATCTTCCTCTAAAGCTTGATCAAAACAATTATCTCAATTGGAGGCCACAAATCTTAGCAGCCATTAGAGTGCTAGACTTAGAAATTTATATTTCTTCTGATCATTCTCCACCACCAGCCATTCTACTCACTTTTGCATTAGATGGATCCTCCACTCCTATTTCAACTCCCAACCCAGCCTATAAGACCTGGAAACGCATTGACAAGCTTTGCTTTGCTGGCTACTCACCACAATCGGTGATTCTGTGATTGGGCAAGTGAATCATGCCAGTTCCTCCAATGAGCTTTGGCAGATCCTAGTCCAACTTTATGCGTAAACCTCTCTAGTAAAGGTTTTGCAGCTCAAACAGAAACTCTCTTCTATGCAGAAAGGTGCCTCCTCCATTGCTGACTATATTCAGCAGATCAAGTCTATTGGAGACTCCCTAAAAGTTGCTGGTCATGCTGTCACAGAACAAGAACTTGTTCTTAGTGCACTAAGTGGTCTAGGTAGTGAGTATGATTCAGTTGTTGTTCTTTTAACAAGTTCGCTTGGTATTTCTTCTCTACAGGATGTTCTCTACACACTAATGATGCATGAGACAAGACTAGTGCAGCAACATGCTAACTCTCAAATCTCTATTCCTAATGCTTCTGTAAACCTAGCTCAGCATTTTCAGAATCCTCATAGGGCTCCTTCCAATAGTCGTGGTTCATATAGAGGAAGAGGAAGTCGCGGACGAGGGGGCAGAAACAATCGTCTCTACTACCAACTCTGTCGCAAACAGGGTCATGATGCCTTGACATGTTACAAAAGATTTGACATTCATTGGCAAGGTCCTTGACCAGCTCCTACTCAAACTAATTCGGGTCCTCCATTACCTCAACAAGCCTATTTGGCTCATCACACTACACAGAACTCTACTGACTCAAATTCGGATCCAAATTGGTTTATTGACAGTGGTGCCACAAATCATGTTACTGCAGATCTCTCAAACCTCACACTCCATAATTCCTATACAGGTAAAGATCAGCTCACAGTTGGTAATGGTACTCATCTTCCTATCTCTCATATTGGTACTTCCTCTATTCCTTCTTACACTACCACTCCACTCACACTACATAATATCCTACATGTACCTCAAATCAGCAAAAATCTGATCAGCATCTCTCAGTTAACTAAAGATAACAACATTATTGTGGAGTTTACTGACTCTTGCTGTGTTTTCAAGGACAAAATTATAGGGAAGACATTACTCAAGGGACTGCACAAGAATGGTCTGTACAGCCTTGAAGCCTCCCCATCATCTACTTCTATCCAATCTCGGTTT
>JANIJH010000224.1:63588306-63615699 GCA_024520975.1 Erythroxylum areolatum | reverse complement strand
CGATGTACATTTCATACGAGACAAAATAACCAGTGGACAATTAGATGTGAGATATGTAAATACTGAAGATCAACTAGCCGACTTACTCACCAAACCACTCACGACATCCAGAACGTCGATATTGATCTCCAAACTTCATGTTTTGGCTCTTCCTCATTTTCGCCTAACAGGGAATCCTCGAGAAAACGACATTGATGTTGAAAATAGGACAACAGTCAAAACGTTGTCAACAGATCTCCAAGCTTCGTGTGTCAACTCTCCCTCACTCTCGCTTGACAGGGAATGTTCGAGAAGACAACATTTTAGGTTAAACAAGACCATCGATTGTGAGCCAAGTAGATCTGCCAAATAAATTTTCAAGTGGAAATCTTCTAGTGGATTGGAGCTATTTGATTTATAAGAGCCCAAGAAGCCCTTATATAGGACCGACCCAACACTAAAGCCTTCATTCTTGTTAAGTCTTCTAAAAGATCTCCACTACACCTGCACTTCACCAGATTGAGTCACTCAATATTGATAGCTATAAAAATAACCGATATTGTTATTATGTTATCAATAACAACCATTAGATCAAACAAATAAAAGATCAATGGTCAGCAACAATCTTTGTATCATGTATAAATATAAACATCTATCAATGAAAGTGTACAGAGCATTTTTTACAAAATTCATTTCTCTGATTTAGTTCTTTCAGAATTAACTTCTGTCATTAAAATGCTCACTAAATCAAGATCTGCTTTTAAGAACATGATGAAATCATCAGGAAAGGATAAGCTTGATATCTTCACAGGTCTACATTTTGAGTGAAATTTGAACTTTTTATTTAGACCAATAAGATGCTTAATTAACCCGATCAAAATTTCCATGTACAACAAAATGAGTTAAGGAAATAAAGGGTCCCCTTACCTCAACCCCATTGCTTTCTGAAAAAGTTTAATAGGCTCACCTTGATTTCGTAAGGGACTGTTATAGTACATTGAGATATCGATTCAACATACCTTGAAAGGAACCCAAAAGCATGCAGAGTATTTAACATTAATTCCTAATATAGCGAGCCATATGCCTTCTGGAAGTCAACCTTAATGACACGATTCTTATTAGAATATTTCCTACTATAAATTTTGAGGAGTTCTTAAACTAACCATATGTTATCTCTAATAAATCTACCCCTTTTATAAAAGCTCCCTATGAATCATCAACTAGTTAAGTAATGAATTTCTTCAACCTGTTAGCTAATATACTACATATGATTTTATAGATAATTTACAACATGAAATTGTTATAAATTTGCTACTTAAGATAGGAGATTGAACCTTAGATATTAAGTATAAAAGGTTTTGTTTACTTCTTTTAATAATGTTCCACTATTGAAGAACTCAAGTACCCCCCTCAATGACAATGGTCTTTATAAGATTCCATGTTTTGTGAAAAAAGTCATTTAGACCATTTAGTCCTAGTACTTTATTTAAATTCATAATAAAAAGAGCTTCCTCAACTTCCTTTATGGAAAAGGTCTAATTAAGGTAGTAGCTTCCTAATAAGATAATGGAGCTCCAATTACATAATTCAATACTAAAATGCTTGAGGAAGCTTGAGTGGGAGATCCCAGTGACTTTAAGAAAATGGAGTAAACTTCTTGGTGGGACTCATCATCTATAGTTAGCCAATGTCCTTCTTGATTCAACAGAGCTGTAATTCTATTGAGATTCCTTCTTGATAATATAAACTTGTGAAAAAACTGGTATTTCTATGTCCTTCTTTCATCTATTATATCCTCTACCTTTGTTTAATAAGTGATAGGTTTACCTCAGTTACCTAACTATAGATTTGGAGAGCTTCTCTTTTAGTGTTAACTAGGTATTGATCATTGGGAGTTTCTATTAGGAAAGGAGGAGTCGGTCACGTAGCAGAAATAAAATAACCATAACTAATAATCCTTTCTCTATGTGAACAAACACAATCAACACCAAAAGAAAAACAGCACCCAACAAACTCACAAGTGCAAGAAACTAAGCAGTAAGAAATAAAGCATACAGGCAATTTTTTAACGAGGAAAACCTCGCTCAGTATAAGAAAGGAAAAACTACGAGATCTAGTTCAGTAAAAAAAAACTCCACTATCACCAACTAAGTTATAAAGAGTTTTTTCACTTCTAGATATAACTAGAGTCACTACTCAACTCAAGAGATAACAACAATCATCAATAAGATGAAAGAATCAAAGAGTTGAGAACAATATCATCCTTAGAATATGACAACAATTTTGACTGAAGATCAGGGCATCTTAGAGACCTCCAAATCCAATATCTACCATTCAGAATGAAGAACAACGAGAGAAGAATCTTTAGTTAAAATTTCAGGCCGATCCGACAAGAAATCACCATGCGATCGAATGTTAGAAGAAGACTGCGCAATGCTAGGAAGAATAACAAAAATTTCTACCTAAGCCTCTCTTTTCTCTTTTCCTTTTCTTTTTTCTTACGGCTGAACTTCTCCAATTTTTCTTAACCTATTTAGGGTTAAAAAATACCATTTTATACTTGAACTTTAGGCTCCACTTGGAAGTGACCTAAACCCAACAGTTTCGTAAAGTGAGCTCTAAATTTCTTTGATCTTCCTCTTGCAATTTGGCTATATTTTTAATCTCCTCCAATTTTTTCATGCACATATACAAACTCAATCCTCTTTTAATGGCTATTTCAAAACCATTAACCTTAATAAGGAAGTTATTAGACCTGCAGGGGTTATTCCTTTTCTTCTAGAAGAACATATTTTGAGTCAATATAGGAGGGTTATGAGACAGAAGGGATTACTAAAGCAAGCCTTCCTATCAGAGAACTTATTAAACCATTTTTTTTAATTCACCATAACCCTATGCACTTTCTTTCTTAGATGCTATTCACTTGTAGAACATTCCTCCCATTCTCAAGCAATTAGTTGTATGTAGCTACCATTGTTCATCAAATCATCTATAAAGCTTCTCAAACCAATGTTTCTTTCAGCCTTTACTTGATGCATAGTTGAACTAAAATCTCTAATAATAATCTAAGGGTGTTATATGGAGTCTCCTATTTGTCTTAATCGATTCTAGAGAGGGATCAATGTTATACTAAACATAACCTATACATTTTTCATTCTAACATGAAAATGGGAAAGCTGGTAGTCCACTGAATATTGTTTAACCTCCACCCTATTAAAATCAAAGGTTATAAGGATACTCCCATTTTGGTGACATTACTGATTTGATATATAGCTCCAATGCTTTTTCAAAAAGGTTATTTTTCCTTTATTCCGTTTCTTACTCTAGTTCCAAGAGGCCTGTCAAAAAAGGGTCATTTTCATTAACAAAATCAGCAACCATTTGCTGTTTCTCGTGACAATTGAGTCCTTTAAAGTTCCAAGTAAAGATATTCGTTTTGTTCTTCCAACAATGAGAACGTGTTTTAACTAGAGGCAGATGATTTCGTTTCTTACTTGGCTCGTTACACACTTAAATATTTATTCTAAAAATACAGTAATTTTAAGAATATTTGTCGATTCTTTTTAGACAGAGATAGACAGGAGATTAATGAACGATATTTTATTTAAAGTAAAAAGATTAAAATAATACTTTCATAATATAGTGTAATTAATCCAAAATAAAATTCGACTATGAAGACTACCTTAATATAAGCTATGAAATAGGAAGAGAGAAAAGAAAATAAAATTAAAACATTGCAAACAAAACTAAAAATAAAAATGTCAACTTAGCTGCACAGAATTTATTATAATATAAAATTGATATAATCAATTAATATATTAAAATAAATATAAGTAATCAAACATATTTTCAAGTTATACATCATTAAATCAATTATAATGATTTAACAGAATTGCAAGAGTGTGCTCCATGAGTCTCGATGATGTGTTAAAACCGAAGTACCGTTTGGCCCTTAGTCTAAACAGAGGCATTTAAGTGCACGGGCTTTCCTCAAAAATCAAATAAATTTCCAGACCTGTATACTCCTTTTTGCCCCTGTCTCGTTTGCTCTCCTTTCCTTGTCCCCTCCCCCCTCGTCTGACTCCATCGACGATCAACTCCAAACTCCAATCTCCGCTGGCTAATTCCAGCTGTTCCATCATCAAGGTAAGAGCTCTGAACTCTCTCCTCCTCCTCCCTCTCCTTGCTTCGCACTCTTTCTCCCTCGCGAACGCCTATTTTACAGGCAAAATTTTCGTTTTTATACAGAGAAGAATTTGGAAAAGCAGAGAAACGAACATGGAAAATGCCAATTGGAAAACATGATGTGATGCGTGGTAGAGATTATGAGGCATAGGCAAGAAATCTGCTTTTGGTAGGGTAATTTGATGGATACAAATATGCGATGTTAAGTAATTAGAGGATTCTTTTCATCTGAATATAACTAGAGATTTGAGATGGATTTATTGGAACAATTAGACTATTAGGGTTTAGTATGGAATGGTATTTACGCAGACTCCTCCTTCCAACGCTCTTCCTCTCACCACCCAATTAATTTAAATCATCTTTGAAGAAGGAATATTGCTCAATTCTCTCACACGAAGCTCCACCATTCTCTAGTGTCTCTCCTCCTTCTCCAGTGAGCCTCAGGGCCCACGCACGGTTGTTTAGGTCAGCTCAGACGCGGTTGCACTGTGGGTATCCAAGGTATTGCTTGGGCCTTTGGTGTTATGATCTTTGCTCTTGTCTACTGCACTGCTGGTATCTCTGCTACGTGTTCGATATCCTTCCTTTTTTAATTTCTGATGTTTCACGTGGGTCTTGTTTACGCTTCGTAAGTTCCTTTTTTTTTTTTTTATGTACGTTTTATCCTCTGCTTCCTTTCAAATATGTCCACAGTCCACAGCCACTCCCCAGATCCGCACTCTTTGTTTCTTAACCCCTTTTTTTCCTTCTTATGAAGCTTGTAGATTTTCATTCGCGTAATTTCGTTTTTCTTGATGCACCATGTGTTTTTCAGTCTTCTCCTCCACTAACTCCATTTGGATTTTGGATTCTAAATTGTTAAAGCTCCGCTTGGGATTGGGTTTCTGTGATTTGTTCGTTGACTGTTGTATTAGTATAGTTTCTTTCATCTTAAGTAAGAAGTGTCTGAAAACCCTTGTTTGTATTACTTCCATATTTTTTGATTTTAACTCCTAAAACTTGGTGCTTTCCGTTGCTTTCTTTCGAGTCTTAGTTGGTTCTTGGATATATTCCCAACTTTTATTTTCTGGTTGTGTGATTCTTTTGTGTGTTGACTTGTATTTGATGATTTATTTGATAAGAAAAAAGAAATATTTCTGTATACCAAACAAAATTCTTAATTTTTCTTACCATAAAGACCTTTTAGTTGCAGTAATTACCTTGTGAATGTCAAATCTCAGTGCTTTCACTAATCTACAAGCTTCAGCCTTAGTTTGGATGTTGTAGTTCAGAGAGATGTATGAAAATTTGATCTCAGATATACTTCTTATATGAACTTGTTATTGCTTTGTTCTTTCTTTACCCTTAATATAGCCCCTTATTGCCTTATTCAGATCAATTTGTTTCGTACAAGCTTAAAGTAATTATGCTGAAGGGGCTTCCTTAGACCAGGACTTAAATTTCTTCATGGTTTTATGAATATGGTTGTCTGCTATTTAATTAGAATTCCTTCTAACTATTATTATTAGTATTAGCATTAGTATTAGTATTAGTATTAGTATTAGTATTAGTATTAGTATTAGTATTATAATAATAATTATAAATATTTATTTATAACTATTATTTGTATTTCTATCAGTATTATTATTTATTTATTCTTTTTGCTTATTGACTATCACTTATTTCATATTTTATTTACTAAATATTTATTTTTTATTATCATTATCATTATTACTATTATTATATTTATTTATTTATTTTCTTTCTTTTTTTTTTCTTGCTTCTTCTTCTGTGAGTTATTTGGAAACAACCTTTCTATTAGTTAGGGGTAAGGCTGCTTACTACTAGACCTTCCCAAACCCGACGTGTCAGCGGGATTTATACTGGATGTTATTGTTGTTGTTGTTTGTTGTATGGAATAGTATTTACAATTCCTGCTTGGAGCTGCTATTCCATGTCTAGCCTGTGTTTGATTGATAGCTTAGTGTCAACTTATATGATTTGGTTTTAATTTTTACTATGATGATAGTGTAGAGACGTAATTGAAGGATGGGTAGCTACGAGTCTGGTGGTGCTTCACCTGATGGCCGTCAGGAAGGTGAGTTGAGTTAGTTGTTTTATGCTATCTTATGCTTGTGGTCTTTCTGTTTTTACTGTGCTCATGGAATTGAAACCCATTGTTGCTTTAAAATGAGCAGAATAAAGTTGTGGAGGCCTTCTAGGGTTAGAATGCTTTGAAATCAGGGAACTTATTTCAGAGAAGTCTGGTGTTATGTTTTAAACTGCTATTGTTAATATTATTAGCTGTTTATTATACTGCATACGAATTTGCCCCATGATAAATAACAATATGATTGATGAACTGCTATTACAGCTTCTATATAGCCATGACTGATCCTAGATAACATTATTCCCAATGCTCAGAACCATCCAGTTAATGGTGAATTTATTTTTGTAAAAACCCCATTTTTCCTTAGCATGCAAGTCCTGAGTTTGAGTCAATATTACTTTTTCCATATGTCTAGTTTTGGTTTGTATTCTCTAAATTTATCTGTTTCCATGGGATATTGTTCTATTTTAGTTTCATTCTGAAAATTGTCTTTTTTGGTGTACTTGTTATCCGATTCTTGTTGAAAATGTTGCTATAATGATTTGTCTTACATTTTGTTGTGACTTATGATGCTATTTTAACAGATGATGAGGAGGAATATGAGGAAATTGGTGGAGGTAACCGGTTTTTGGGTTTTATGTTCGGGAATGTTGATAACTCTGGCGACCTTGATGCTGACTACCTTGATGAGGTGATTTTCTGTTTCTATCGGATGTTATGTCTAATCCATGCCTTCTTTCCATACATATTATAACAATAATATTTAGCTTTTCGTTCTTAAGTTTCAGAATATTTACAGAGATGTAAACCGTTCTTCATATTGACTCTCGATAAAATTCAGCATGTTATGAAGAGGACAAACTGTTTCTTTTGTACTAAACCACACTAAGTGTTATCGGTTTAAGTCTCAGAAAATTAGAAGATTCATATTTTTTGCTATTTTGTAGAAAGCTTGAGTCCTTGCTGAATAGTATTCACCCGTGGTAATCAGCTCAATGTGTGAACATTGGTCTGTTTCTGGCATTGGGAAGTAGATGTCTTGTGCATTGACTTGAGTTAAATTAATGGTTTAGGGGAACATTGACTGAATGTAGATTAGTAATTAATTGCTTAGGAACTTAGAGCTACATTGGAAAATGTGTTCAAATGATATTATGGTTTGAGTTATTAAGATGCAATGCAACTCAAATTGTAGGCTTTGCAGAACTCATCTAGTCTTTTTGTATTTGTTTCAAGTCTAAGTGATATTCTGTTGTTTTAGAGTATCTCATATTGACTAAACATGAAAATGTTAAAGGGTTTATAAGTGGTAAGGGCCAACTATCCAAAATGACTAGAACTAGATAGTTGATCCTTACCACTTATAAACCCTTTAACATTTTCATGTTTAGTCAATATGGGATACTCTAACAGGTTGGCTTGATTTACTTTGCATATTTGCCTTTGGCTAGTCTGTGGTCATCATTTTCTTTTCTTTTGTTACAGTAATTTTTTAAATATCTGTTTCTCACCTTCAGGATGCAAAGGAACATCTTTCTGCACTGGCTGACAAGTTGGGTCCGTCATTGACAGACATAGATGTAAGTCTTTGTTATGCATCATATGGATAGTTTTTATACATCACGAGATTTTTCCCTAAGTTCCATTTGGTCATACATTTTTTATGATACGAGGTTATGTATGAAATTTATGTTTTCTGTCTCCATCTTGATGTGACACTAATCTTATTATTCCATTCCCAGTTGTCAGTGAAATCACCAAATACTTCAGCTGATGCTGCAGAACAAGGTGATTTTGTCTGCCAGGATAAAACTATCTCATGCGGTTTTTGATGTTTTGTTAGTATCTTTGTTTCTTCATCTATTAGTCTTTCACTTTTAAAATTTTTCTGTCTCTAGTAATTTGACATTCTGTAGCGAATCATTAGAGAGAAACTTTTAAATTCAATTGGCATTTTCCTGTTGGTTTGTTGTATATCATAGTGCACTGGACCTTGGTAGCGGGCAGAAATATACTTTTTGTTTCTAATACAAGAACTGAGTTGTTAATTATTCAATACAGTACTACTATTTGATGAATAGATTGAACAGTTTAACCTTTTTGCATGCATTGGTAATTGAACTGAAGTGACAGACTAATCATATAAGTTCTTTCAAAAGTTATAATAAATCAACAAGTGGGCTATAGATTGAAGATATAACTTAAACTTGAGGAATGTGCTCATTGCATTCAATCACGTAGCCTTCCGTAAGTGGAGTGATGGCTAAAAGTGACAACTCGTTGGGGTTTTTTCCTTTATATTGTTAACGAGTTAGGAGAAATTCCCATATAG
Organism: Erythroxylum areolatum; assembly: GCA_024520975.1. Lineage (NCBI taxonomy): Eukaryota > Viridiplantae > Streptophyta > Magnoliopsida > Malpighiales > Erythroxylaceae > Erythroxylum > Erythroxylum areolatum. The sequence continues at coordinate 63,607,114 of JANIJH010000224.1, read as the reverse complement.
CGAGTTTCTACTGAAGTACAAAAGTTGTTTATGCTAAGATGTTCCAAATTGGATGCCTTCTACACAATGGGAGGACTATCATTTCGTGCTCCAAGCAGAACAATATAGGTATTCAGAGTATTTAACTAACTCTAGACTGTTCTCGTGGTTTTAATATTATTCAGTTAGAGGATTTTTTGAATTTTTGACTGAGAAAATTGCCTAGAATTCAGATTTACTGATACGGGCCTCTCTTTATATCTCAACTTATGCTGCAATCTTCTCACTATACACAGTTAAGTGGCCATTTCTTCACAGCCACAAGCAATAGAAGATAGCAATTAGTCGTCCACAAGGGTTATTTTTTTCCACCAGCTTGCATGTCTCTGCATCATGGAGCTACTTTACATAGAATTTTTTACCTCAATCATCTTTGGTTTTTCGGTTTTCTATATGCTTCATTAGACTGTCTAAAGAACTAATAAATCGGTAGAATGTTTTTACCTCAATCACCTATGGTTTTTGTTCTTTCTATTTGCTTAATTAGACTGTCTTAAGAAGTAATAAATCGGTGGGGAGGGCCTGATCATAGATATTGCTATTTGATTCTCTTTCTTTCTCTCTGGTTCATTGAAGTAACTGTGCACAGTGGTTTGTGCTTGTTTAGTTTCTGCAGGGGATGACAAGCATGAAAAGGACCAGTTAAACATGTGTACATGTGCTTAGGTGTATGATTATTTTGTTGGAATACGCATGGCATATTTGCTTACTCATCTACTTCGATCTATCTTGCCATTTTTCTGATTGTGTATTTAATGCTGATATATCTTGCTAGATTATGACGAGAAGGCAGAAAATGCAGTTGATTTTTTAGATTTTGATGAGCCCTATGAGGGTCCTGAGATTCAAGATGCTACCGAGGAGGATTACTTGTTACCTAAAAAGGAATACTTCTCTTCTGAAGTTTCTGTGACAACATTAGAGCCCAGTGTTTCTGTGTTTGATGATGACAATTATGATGAGGAGGAAGAAGAGGACAAGGAACATCCTCATGAGAAACTTGAAGTTGAAACTACTTTATCAGGTTCACTACTTAATACTGCTATCTTTTTCAAATTGCCAAATTTCCTCAGTTGCTTTTTTTTTCCTCTTCTGAATTAGTCCCACTTGAGAAAATTAATGTCTTTCAGCGTTTATCCAAAGGTTTAGACACTTCATATTGTTAGCGGTTTAGATTGAATTATTAGCAGAATCCCACTCGATAAAAAAAATCTCATAGAAGTTGTAAATGATATCAAATCATTTTTGGCTCCTGGACCTTTATTCATTAGACATACTTTAGCATTGCCTTTTAAAGGTGAGCTGGGTGTTACTATGGTTTCAGGAGAGAAGTCTCCAGAAGATGGCAAAGCCCTAGTGTCCTTGGAGTATGAAAGTTCAGACTTGGACTTGGAAGAGTTTGATGAGGTAGTTTCAAATTCTGTTCCTTACTCCTCCAAAATTTCTGTTCCTTTATTCAACTAGGGGTAGAAATGAGTTGGGTTGCTTGTGTTCAGGCCTGACTTGGAAAGTTTTTATACTGTTCAAGTGCAGCTTGACCTGGCTCTATTAAGAAAAAAGTGACTTAAACTTGACTCAAAATTGGCTTTGGTTTGATTCTAAAGTTTATAAACAAGCGAGTTACAATTTCAGTCAGGTTTCAGGTAAAAGTCCATACCTAGAAAACTGTTTTTAAACATAAAATAGAAGGATTCCCAATAATTTAAAAACTAAATTTAATTTACAATAGTTGTGTAACAATTTGACAACAAAATTAAAATCCCAGCTTCAAAGACAAAAGCTAATCTAGAAATAAACGTTCAATAACTTACAAAGGAGCAACAAAGGGAAAGGTAAAAAAAAAAAAGAGAGAAAGAGGGACAATGAATAAGTTAAATTATGAAGGAGTGGCATGGAATTGCATAGGCTGCTGAGGTCTGTATCTTGTGTTGGAGTTTAAATCATAGTTGAAGAAAGGAGGAAGAAGAGATCTTGGTCAAGAGAGGAGAATTAGAGGGAGAAAAATAACTTCCCTTAGCCATTATAAAGAGAAATAAACGAAGAAGAAATTGAAAAGAGAAACTATCCTGGAGAGGAAAAGAGAGGAGAACCCTAATTATAATCAGGAAAAACTGGAGGAATATTCTCACAAGCCTCTTTTTCTTAAAAGACTTCAGAATCAGAATGTCAAATAAGAGTTGAAAGTTTATAAGGGCTAACTTAAGATTAGAAACTATCTAAATAACACAGAATTTGTTTCTTTTTTTATTAATTGGATTTATTTAAGCAAAGTCATGTATACACAATTCCAAACAACTTTTATAAAGCAAGGTAAACAAATTGTGAAGCAGTCAATGTGCTTTGAATGCACAGTGTACTATGTTCAAACTCGGGTTGTTTAGTATCAAGCCTGAAATTAATGTTTGAATTGATTAAGTACATTAATAAACAGGTTTCGAGCAAGCCAAACTCCGAGTGCTAACTGAATGCCTTGGTTCATTGAAAACCTTTTAAGCAACTTCAATATGTTGTCCGCTGGAAATGGAGTTCGATAGCTGGGTAAATGTTTTGGATGTGATAAGAACATTTTACTTTCTTACGACCAAGCTTGAAGAAGCCATTGCCACTCTCTGAATCACCTTCGGTGTTGGCATTTAATACTTGCTTGCATTTTAGACATCACATGTATTGATAATTGTAATTGATATTGTAATGTATCAAAGCACCGAGATTGCTAAATTTCTCTAGTTCCTGATAATTTCATTGTGTGGATACTGAATATTCAAGCAAGTTGGCAACTAATTGTGCTTATTATGCTTTAAATGGCAAATAGCTGGAAAGAGATGCTGTATTACAACTACATGCTTCATTTCATCTTTTTCTTCATATTCTCTTATCTTTTGCCTCTGTAGTTGCTATTGTTAGCATTATAGCCTACTTCTCAGCTTATATTGTTAGCTGCTGATTATTAATTATGTTCATCACGAACAAATGGGGAGCTACTAGACTGGTTTGATCCCAAGATTTCAACAAGCTCACTCTTGTTTGGTGCGTCAGATTCAATTTCAAGTCCTATCACACAAATGAAAAAGAATCATTTATGAAGTTAATAGAACATTCCATTTAAGTTCCCGCACTCTTACACTTAAAACTCTGATTCATGCTCTCGCATATAGCAAATGCAAACTGATGCAAGATTTTCAACAATCGTGCATAGAGTTGAGCCATACTATCTTTGTGCAACCCCATAGGGGATAGAGGATATAGTGTCACGTACAATCAAGTATCTGTGCAATTAAGAAAGAAAAATATCAAGTCTTTTATTTGTAACTCAAACCCTTTCCTATAATTACTTGATTAATAAAGGATTACCTAAATACACGTTTCCATTTCTAATTTCTAGATGTTAGATCTGCATAGCAAGCTCTTATGTTGTTCTTTGCCTGTTGGCTGCATCTGAGATAGAGAGCTGGAAAGCTACAAGCAACATAGTGAATATTTGTTATCATCTTGTCAACTAACTTTTATTTCTTTTGAATGCCTGCACTATAAGTCCTACGTGGCTTTGATTCGGATGCATGCTGTGATTTTTCCATTAAGTGGTTGGTGAAATATGGCATTCAATATTCTGCACTCAAGTTTTGGCATCTGTTTCATGCATTCTATGTGTAACAACAGTCTTCAGAGTTTGACACTATTGGTATGTTTATTGTTTTATCTCATAACTTACAGGGTGAAGCTGATGCAGAGAGGAGTGGACCTCATGAATGTAAAGGTTCCCTGCCACTGCCCATTTTGTGTGTAGAAGATGGGCTGGTCATTTTACGGTTTTCTGAAATTTTTGGCATCCACGAGCCTTTAAAGAGAACAGAAAAAAGAGATCATAGATATTCCATTTACAAAGGTATGGCTTTCTTGAGTGCTCATCTTCCAAACTAAATCTTTCTGATTGTCATTTTGTGTTTACTGCTGTAGTAATGCTGCAATTACCGTGATACTTGACTTTGCACTTGGGAAATGATCTGTGTGTGCGCATGCTAGTGCATTTGTGTCTATTACTTTGTCCTCTAGTTCTCCCTCCCTCCCTCAATCTGCAAATTCCTGCCAATAGATAAATGATTCAGCTGTTATTTCACTGTTTTCTAATTTTCTTTATTTATATTCCTGTTCTGATTTTATATCCCTTTTCTTTTCTAACTTCACTCCCAGATAAATATAAATCTATGGATTTCTCTGGAGCAGTTGAAGAGGATGAAGCAGCATTCTTAAGGGCATCTGGTCAAAATTTTTCGTCCATGTCACAAGCAATTGAACGTGACATCTCAGTTTTTATTGACGATGGCACAGAATTTACTCACTTTGCTCCAGCACAAGGACCTGTCCAAATCCATCTTCAAAATGAGCAACAAGAAAAGGATGCCTGTCTTAGTTCAGAACCATTGAGTAAAGATGTCGTGGCAAATATTTCTGCAGAGTTTCAGTCACCATTCTGTTCAAGATTTGACCTGCTTGATCAACAAGATTGGGAAGAAAGCATCATCTGGGGGAATTCTCCTAATGTTGGTGATAGTCCTGTAGAGAGTTATGATAGCCAAGGGCCTGCTTTGGGAGCTTCGTTTATGAGGGAAACAGAGCAAGAGACTGGACAACAGGATTTTAAGTCAGAGATTTCTGTAGAGCAGGATGAGAAGGATCATAGTTTTTCCTTGAATAGTTCCTCTGTCCTCTTGGAATCATTTGGTTCTAGAGATTCTTTGGAACATGAAAGGTTTCCTTTCTCTGCAAGCAGTTGCCATCCTCAACTTTTGAGGTTAGAAAATCAGTGTGAAGTTGATAAATGCAATAATCTTGACGTGAGAAGAGAGAATAGTGGTATTGAGCTTCACCAAAACGATGTGATTAGGCGTTTCAACCAACTGACCTTGCAGAACAGAGATTTGTTGGAAGGATCATGGCTAAATGACATATTATGGGAATCACAGAAACCTAATATCAAGCCTAAGCTTATTCTCAATCTTCAAGATGAGCAGATGCTTTTTGAAATTCTGGATAGCAAGGATAGTCAGCACCTTCGGCTTCATGCAGGGGCAATGATCATAACTAGACCATTAAAAGCCAGGGCTTCTCCTGAGCAACTAGGTGGTGGATACACGTCTAGTTGGCAATTTAATATTGCTAATGACAAGTTCTATATCAACAGAAAACTTTCTCAGCAGTTGCAGTCTAATTCCAACAAACGCACTGCTTATGGTATCAAAATTCATCATGCAGCACCTGCAATTAAGCTCCAGACAATGAAATTGAAATTGAGCAAGTAAGACTGATGATTATTTTAATACATACATTGTTTGTCTCTTAATCTTCATCTCCATTTAATACAACTGTCTAGATGACCATTGTTTCCTATCTGAGCTGCTCCTCTTTTGATCTTAATTTTCTGTCATACAAGAATGATTCTCTAACTTCAAGGCAAGCAAGAGGTTATTTGGACATTGGACAACCTTGAAACCATAAATTTGACTGAGAAATTTTGGGTTCTGACAAATTGCTTATTACATCATCATCGCTAGGAGGCTTCACTAAAGGTTCCACCCAGTCCAGCCAAAGCATCTCATATGTCCTCTCATGAAAACTTGATTGATTGTAGGGTGTATTGGATAAGAAATTGTCTGATTTAGCTCCAATATTGATCTTTGATCTCAAATGTTTATTTATTTCAAAGAGACCAAAGACATGCAAAGAGTAACAACTTCTGCAGAAATATAAATCCTTTTGGTGCTACTGTTACTTGTGGGATCCTCTTATTTAACAGTTTACAGAATGTTATGATCTTATTTTATCCTTCTTTACGACTTTGTAATGAATATTTGCAGTGGGGTTTACATCATATGTTGTGTTTTCATGTGATTCAAAATGCAGATGGTGCAGAATTTGCACATTTACATTCTACTCCGCTTTTTTCGATATTGTCTTTTGACTATAATATTCTAATTTTCAGTAAAGATTTGGCTAATTTTCACCGACCAAAAGCTTTATGGTATCCACACGATAATGAGGTGGCCGTCAAAGAACGAGGAAAGCTGCCTACCCAAGGACCTATGAAGATCATATTGAAGAGCTTGGGAGGTAAAGGAAGTAAGCTGCATGTGGATGCTGAAGAAACTGTAGCTTCTGTTAAAGCAAAGGCCTCAAAAAAGCTAGGTTGCATTCTCTTTCTTCCTATTAATTTAATTTTTTTTAAGGCTTTCTTGCAGCATTAGATGTGTTACTCTATAAATGAGGTACATGAGCTTACTTGAAATGTTATATTGTAGATTTTAAGCCATCAGAAACAGTGAAGATATATTATATGGGGAGAGAGCTTGAAGACCATAAATCACTTGCCACCCAAAATGTTGAACCAAACTCCTTGCTTCATCTTGTTCGCACAAAAATTGATGTGTTGCCCAGAGCCCAAAGGATTCCTGGTGAGAACAAGTCTTTACGGCCTCCCGGGGCATTTAAGAAGAAATCAGATCTCTCTGTAAAAGATGGTCACATCTTTTTGATGGAGTAAGTCATATATTTTCATGATACTTCCAAACAGCCCACACTTGCATCTTTCATGCGACATTTCTTTGATTTGCTTTTGAACATGTTCTATAATTCATCTTCTTAATTGTAGATTTTTATTTTCTTTTGCAAAATGGGGATTAGTCTAATCATAATTGCATCAGAAGATTTGAATGGGAAACAAATTATTAATACTGACATATAATATTCGAAACAAAACTAAGGCAGTGGTTAACTGGGTATTAGAATGTGACAAAGTTGGAATTTGGTGATGGGTGCATGGCATGCTTGTTTCTGTTAGGAAGAAGACTGATGTGTTCCGTTTCTTTATCCTTCTCTGATTTTTATGCTTTAGGGCTTTTTCGATTTCCCATTTTGGCTTTACCAATAAAAAGATGATTTATGTTGTATTTTATTTTTATTATAATCCTAAATCAGCATCTTATCATATATTCCAAGCCTTGAAACCAAAGAGAAAAAAACTGAACTAGTTTATGTGTATTCAGTTGTGATGAAAGGAGATCAAGGTGTTTCTTTTTTAACTTGTATGTTGTAATTATTACTAGCTGAAGTTTGGTCTGTTATTCTCATCTTTTGGTTCCAGTGTCAAGAAACAATTCTTGTGTTCATGAAAACGAGATCTTATAGTGGTTGTCTTGGTTTTTTTACATAGGTATTGTGAGGAAAGGCCTTTATTATTGAGCAATGCTGGCATGGGTGCGAACCTGTGTACATACTATCAAAAATCAAGTCCAGTTGACCAGAATGGCATCATGCTACGCAACAGCAACCAAGACTGGGGCAATTTTGTGGTACTAGAGCCTACTGATAAGTCTCCTTTCCTTGGAGATATCAAAGCTGGTTGCACACAATCATCTCTTGAAACAAACATGTACAAGGCACCGGTATTTCCCCACAAGGTGCAGTCTACAGATTATTTACTGGTTCGATCAGCCAAGGGAAAGCTTTCTATAAGGCGCATCGACAGAATTGCTGTTGTTGGACAGCAGGTTTCTTTGTTGATTTTTCTTTGAGTTCTTACTATATTAGTTATTACTTTCTTGTGGTTTCATTATTATGCACAGATATTGCTTAGTTGTTATGGTTGCACAGGGATTTAAGTTTTAAGTCGAGGCTTTGTTTTTTGGTATCCAATTAGAGGTTTTCTTTTCGTATAGATGGGGGAAATAACGTGGAAATATATCAATTAAAAATGAAATAAATTGTACCATAAGGATAGATTAACCAAATCTTTAATTCAGGATGATGTCATCATCCTTGCAGAATATCACTGCCTCTAGTATACACAATCCTACCAAGCAAATCATTATCACAAAATGTGTTGTAAAACATCTGTACACTTCTAACCTGCCACCAATTTCTCTTGGTGAACACTTAGTTGAGTTAAATTTCTACTTGTGGAATCATTACTCTTTTATTTTATCAGACATTGTGACATGGAGGAATTACAATATTTTCTTCTGAAATGGTGGATAAAGTAAGCAAAAAAGAAAATGAAACAGTTTGTCATTCTTTGTATGTAATTCATTTTATTCTCTTAATGCAATAATTAGACTAGGTTGTGTTTGCAGGAGTTCCTTGTGGTCTAATTTCGTTCATAGTATGAAGTGGAAAAATAAATCATACTGTGGTGAATTTATAATGTTGTGCAAGATCAGCTATCAGTGTTGCAAAAAGTCATTTAATGATCAGGATCTGTTTGCAAATTGCTGAGACTGACATTTTTTTCTTACTGCTTTTCATTCATAGTACTTGTGTCTAATGTTAAATGGTAATTTAAGCTTTTTGAGTTATACATGGAGTGTTTAGTTGAAGATTGGGGATAAAGACACTTTTACTGTCTTCAAGTTCCCTATTTTGGGTAGATTTTTGGCACTTGTTGATTACTCTCCAATTTACAAATTTAACTGTTTTGATATATCTTTGCAGGAGCCCCTTATGGAAGTATTCTCTCCTGGATCTAAAAATCTTCAGACATATATGTTAAATAGGTTATTGGTGTATGTGTACCGTGCATTCAGAGCTGCAGAAAAGCGTGGCTTGATTCCTTGGATCCGTGCAGATGAGTTGTCAGTTCAGTTTCCACATGTCTCAGAAACAATCTTACGGAAGAAGCTAAAAGAGTGTGCTTCTTTGCGGGTATGCTTATTATAGTTTCCTCTGTTAGTTAGGGAGCGTTAGCTTGAACAATTACTGCTGATTTGGAACACGTTAGTTGTTGATTGTTTCACTTGTATATTTTGTACGCTTTCTTTCAGTATTTGTACAATGGTAGTGCCTACTGAACTAGTTGTTTTATATGGTTTTGTAACATACAGAGGGATGCAAATGGACACATTCTTTGGTCCAAGAAACCTGATTTCATCATTCCATCTGAAGAGGAATTAAAAAAAATGGTGTTACCAGAGAATGTGAGTTTTCCATTAATTTGTAAATTTTCCTTTTCTTTCCATGTTATCTTTCTGTCCTTGTGATTTGAGATCTACTTGCTTTCTGTTGCAGTCACTTGTTTCTTTTTTTTCGATTTTTTTGATATAGTTGCCATCCTCTGTTTGAATTTTTTGTTGTTGTTGTTTTGGTTTATCAGAAGCGATATACAACACTTTAGACATGTGCTCCTCTGGAGATTGGATATGCTAAGAGTTTGGTTTTTGTTTTATGGAAAGGAACACTTAGCACAAATCAACTTATATTGAGGATCCCTGAAAATTGAACAGAACCTCACTTTGACAGTTAATCTGAAACTGAATACTTATTATATTCTTCTTTTGTCTACTTTCATTGTAGACCTCTTAAGTTCATAATACGGAAAAAGAATGAGCAATTCTTTTATTGTAGTTCTTATCAGTGGAAGTTGCAAATCATGTCATCTCTCTCAGTTGTTCCTTTTTTTTTTTTCCATGTTAAGTCTATGAAATGCAAGGTAAACCAGATGTTTTGCTTAGTAATTTAGGGATCACTTTTAGATTTCCATTTTCTTTTATAACTTTTCTCTGAAGGTTATGGTTTTGCAAAAGATAAATATTTCTGATCTGGAGTGTGGTAAGTCTGTTTATCTGTTTTCTATCAAATGGTATTGTGGTCAAATGGAAAAATATCAGTTAAATTGGTCCCTTGAACCATCTATTTAGATCATTTTAGATTATTGAATGGCCTTACAGAAGTAAGATTCATGTAACTTGCCGAAGATCTACATTTAAACCTGCTTTCGTTCAGGTTTTAGGAAATATATTGTACGTTAAGAGGTAGAAATTTATATTTATTTACTTACCAACAAAAGATAATGGCTGAGTCTTAGATTACATGCTTCACATATTCTTAGAATTATTTTGATGATTGGACTTGATGAATTTATTAGTTTTCTCTGTTCAAGGGTTTGTCTCATAGACGTGCCTTATTATTTGGGTTGTTATCGAGACGTTAAAGGGATTTTAATGAATGTGAACGTGTGTGATAATTGCAAGTAATGGAACACCCACTAGCATAGAATGGTTTTTTATTTTGGAGGAAAAAGACTAGGATTAAATCTTGTATAAGAACAACTAATTATTAGTTTTGAAGAAGATATATATAGTCTTATCATTTTGGCGTCATTTTCTACTGCTGATATTCACATGCACGTCATTCTATACTAAGCTTTTATAGTTTAACCTTCTCTTTTTAGGTTTGTGCCTGTGAAAGTATGCAAGCTGGTCTGTATCGTCTGAAACATTTGGGGATTACAAGGCTAACGCTTCCTACTAATGTTTCAACTGCAATGAGTCAGCTGCCTGATGAAGCAATTGCTTTAGCTGCTGCATCACACATTGAGAGGGAGCTGCAGATAACTCCATGGAGCCTTAGTAGCAATTTTGTTGCTTGTACAAGCCAGGTAAATAAAGCAGAGAACTATGATTTTTCTTAGCTACATATATGTTGGATGATTCACGTTGTATCAAGTTTTCAATTTCTTTTTAAGGTTAATGCGATTAATTATTGTCATTCGGGTATGACTAAGATTCTAGTTCCAAATTGTTGAAGAAAAAAATTCAGTACTGTTGTGAATTCTTTATTATTTTCTGCTTTATTATCATGGAGGATGAAAGGGTAGCCTTTTTGTTTGTTGGGTTGGCTAGGATTGGTTAGAAAGCAAAAGGGTAACAACTATTGTTACTAACTATGCTGTAATTTGAAAGAAAAGGGCCAAAAAGGAATAGAAAGGTGAATTCGTAGTCAATTTTTCAGTCCATATGCCATTGTTCACTATGATATTCAATTCTGTGGGTAGGTATTTAGATTTGTTTTGTGCATGAACTGAAGTAGTATTTGAACAAGGTTCTGATTTCATTTGTCCCAATGAGAGGATGTCATATTCCTTCTAATGATAGGTATGGTCTTACAATTTATATGTTTGGGATGGTTTCTTAACAAAATTTATAGCTAAAAAGTAAACTTGTTTAAAAACAGTCCAGTAAAATTGCCTGTTAAAAGACCATCGCTTAATTTGTTTTATAAGCTATCTCATATGTGTCATTGAGGTATTGTTTGTATGGGGTGTCACCTGAAGAGCAATCTAAGGTGAACTAAAAGATCATAAAATACAATTGCAAAAAGGCTTGTACTAGGTAGATAGGTACTGAGTAGAAGCAAGAATTCTTTTGCGGATAGGTAGGTGAGGGGTGCAACACAAGGATTTCCTACTCATTCCTTGGTGGTAACGCTAATCTCATTTTCTCAAATTTGTCAGAACAAAAAAAAAGGGTACAGGATTTATCTTTTGACATAAATAGCAACTTATTGATATAGTTATGTTATGAACTCTTTTTCCTCAAGGAAGTAACAGTCAGTCTTAAGTTGTTCAATCATTACTGAAATTCTGATTGCTTTATTCTGCTTCCTCTGCGGTTTTTATGAATTTGCTAATCCATGAATTTATTGGCTTTGACTTGTCTAACTTTTAATTTGGCCATTTCAGGATAGAGAAAATATTGAGCGTCTTGAAATTACTGGTGTAGGCGATCCTTCAGGTCGAGGCCTTGGATTCAGCTATGTACGTGCTGCTCCCAAAGCACCTGTGTCTAATGCAATGGTAAAGAAAAAAGCAGCAGCAGGTCGAGGAGGTTCCACTGTTACTGGGACAGATGCTGACCTCCGGAGATTAAGCATGGAGGCTGCACGAGAGGTATGCTACTTTTGTGAAAAGGAGGGCATTATTTTGATACTATCTAAACCCTACTTGATTTGTTTTTAAGTCTGGAATTGTGAGCTTGATCCAGAATCTACTTATAACTGTTAGGTACATTTTAAAAGTAATATGCGTAGAAAATGAGGATTGGGGACTTTCGGATTGGTTTATTTAGATTCAAACTCTACTGCTGATACCCTATACGGAATGTGTACAAGATACTCCTATATAGAGAATATAGCCTAAGTGGATCCTCTAGATTGAAAGAATAATTACATTGGAAGAACAGGAAAGCTATTTATAATTTAATATGGATCTCTTACTGATGTCTTGATTATATGTGGACATAATGACAAAAGCTAAGCATTCCATGAAGTTTTCCTGGAACTTTCCTCAAAATGAAAAATTATTAAGGGTTGTAGGGAAAAAATCTGTATAGAAAAATGAAACTGTGAATAAATTCTTCCTATACTTTGCTTTTCATAGTTTCTACTATATTCAAGAAGTAATTTTAAGGATAAATCCCTAAGATTCTATGCCAATTAATGCTTTCTGAAAAAATTCCCCATGTCTGAATTTTGCTGCAGAAGTCCTTGTAGTTTGAGAATTTGCAAAATGTGAATATAATATCATAGTTTAAAATAAATTTATATTACTGGTTAATGCTGTTCATCAGAACAGGTAAAAATGGAAGTTTAATTACTAGATCATAATAGATCCAGCAGCAGTGGAAGATGAGTTGAGTTTTGATAATTTGTAGAACGTCTTGTCCAAACTAACAATTTAAACTGTTTGATGGTGAATCTATAGATATTTCGGGCCAAGTGAGACTTCATCCTTTAAATATGAATTTTATAGTCATGAATCTTTCCGCATTGACCGTTTGGTTTGATTTAAGTCTGAAATGGGCATTCTAGAAATTTGTCCCCTCATTCAAGCAGTCTTTTTCCTGTGACACATTTCCGGCTCTTCAAACTTGAAATCTTGCAGCTATAAAGTTCAGAAAGATAATAACTAAGAAGAATCCAACTTATTTGTCAACTTTTTCCCTCATTTTCAGGTGCTTCTAAAGTTTAATGTCCCTGAAGAACAAATTGCAAAACAAACACGGTGGCATCGTATTGCTATGATACGCAAGCTTTCAAGTGAACAAGCTGCATCAGGTGTGAAGGTTGATCCAACAACTATTAGCAAGTATGCACGCGGGCAGCGAATGTCCTTTCTTCAGTTACAGCAGCAGACAAGAGAAAAATGTCAAGAAATTTGGGATCGGCAAGTTCAGTCTCTTTCAGCAGTGGATGGTGATGAAATGGAGAGCGACTCTGAACCAAACAGTGATCTGGATTCCTTTGCTGGAGACCTAGAGAACCTGCTTGATGCAGAGGAATGTGAGGGCGATGAAGGTGATGATGAGTCTAGGCATGACAAGCAAGAAGGCGTAAAAGGACTAAAAATGAGAAGGCGCCCATCACAAACACAGGCAAAAGAAGACATTGAAGATGAAGAAGCAGAGGCGGCTGAGTTATGCAGGCTTCTTATGGACGGTATGGGTATATGATGTGTAGCTACTACTACAGATCAGTTCAAATGAATTAATGGTTCAGAATGTGATTATTGGGTATAGTTTGATCTTGCTGAATTAACACCTTGATATTTGACTTGTCACTGTGACTTGATATGGGCTTCATTCTATCTTTTTGTTTCACTGTTAAAATGTTAACTTGTTAAGGAAGTGATCCGATTGTGCATGAAAATATTTGGAAACCTTCAAGATCCTTTGCATGTTGATGGAAGTTGTGCAGGTTGGGACCTTGTTCAACATTCAAATGATGTATTTCCAAATGCCAATGCCTAGTATATGTTCCATTATATTCTGGACCTAGTGGATTATGCCTGGTGGCGTCGTGATGAAAGAATACATTTTTATGTTATTGTGAAGAAATTGTTAGAATGCGTATCGTTTTATTGATTGCATGTATGGCTTACCAAGACTGCTGTTCTGCAGATGATGAAACTGAACAGAAGAAGAAGAAAAAGGCAAAATCTGTGGGGATTAAAGCAGGATTGCTAACTGGATCAAAATCAAAGTTTGTTGGTCAGGCTGAACGGATTAAGAAAACAAACAAAGCCCAGACTAATGGATCATTTCTCTTGAGCGAGAACAATATTAGAGACTCCAAGGGGGTAAACTTTTGTGCCCTTCTATTTTTTTATTTTCATCTTGTTGAGCCTGCTTTTATTTACAGTCGTTCTATTGTGTCATTTCCTGGTTGTTAGATCGTCTGTGCTTTTATGGAGGCCGATTAATCAAATACTAATCACTTGGACACCTGTCACTGTCAGGTGGAAGCTTTGCTTGGGAAAAAAATGTCTGAGAAACTGAAAGCAATTAAAAAGGATATCACTTCAAGCATGCCCCAAATCAAAACGAAAGTGAAAATATTAGGGGATGGACTTAAGGCAAGTGAACTCATACATATGTTTCCTTTCTTCACTTGAGCCATTGTGTGCCTCAGTTGTGTGACAGCCGTTTATGGAGAAATCTAGCTTGTTTACTGGAAATACTTCTAGAATCATGAGTTTGAAGATGTTGACAATGGTTTAAATAAGTGTTTAGTTGTTTTTCATTTGTAGAAATGATACTAGACTGCTAACAATGCAAATGGGATATCATGCAAGAGCACAATAATGCAAAATAAGAGAACTGTGAAAGCAATTATCTTGGTGAAACTAGGGATGGCAACCCTGATCTAGCCAGGCCCAGACCCTCAAAAACTTGGATCCAAAATGATGTCGTATTGGTTTAATCTCTCAAAAAGATGTCAATTTGGTCTCGAGTTTCTTAAACTTGCATATCAAAATGACTTTGTTTTGGAGACAGGGTTTGGGTAGATCAGTCCAAGCCTGAACCATTGACATCAGGCTGGGCCGGGTTGGAATTGCTAAGCCTAGATTGAACTGTCTCTTCTTCAACTTACCTTGTCATAAATGAAAAAAGTATAGCAGAAATTTCAATTCTGAAAAAAATATTCCACAGATCATAAAAACTGTTCAAAAAGCACTTCTTTTGGCTTTTCTAAAATCTTTGCTTACAGGGTATTTTCTGGTATAGAGATAGGAGTATGGTGCTCATATTGAGGCAAAGATATGTTTGATAACATAAGCCTAGATCAAATGATGTTTGGTTTTTTTTTATGGTTTTTATCTACCAATTTTTGTGGGTAGCTTCTTCAAATCTGATTGTTGCTGCACCATGTTGGAAAAGAAAAAAATAAAAGTTTTGTGGTATCATCTTATTTGTTTCTCCAAATTCATATCTTCTCGTATAGCTAGCCACAATGCCAATTATCCTATCTTTTGATTTTTTTTGTTGATTCTGTTTTCTTCAATAATCCATTGGTTATCTACGTTGTTCAGTAGATTCAGTAGATTCAATATTTTGTATATTAGTTAACATATTTCTATGTTGGTTAGTCATTTGGATAATGACCCAGCTACTGCTAACTTGGTAACATGTTACTGGTTTATTTGTGCATTTTTTACTCAAATGCGTGGTTAAATTTCAAATATTATGCCTCATCTTTTCAAGTTGCAAAAGTTAGTATTTCCATGAAATTTCCTCTTTTGAGCCCAACATCCTTATTTATTTCTCGCTCAAATATTCAGACCTTTAAGGAGAAGAAATCATCAAGGGAGAGTTTTGTCTGTGGAGCATGTGGCCAGGTAAGCACCCTATTAACTTGGTAACCCAGGCTTCTGATATTTCAGGACATTTTGTTAGTTATGATTGCTAATCTTTCAATTGGTCAGCTTGGGCACATGAGGACCAATAAGAACTGTCCTAAGTATGGGGAAGAGCCTGAAAGCCAGAGTGAAACTGTCGACTTAGAAAAAACTTCTGGAAAATCAGCTGTAGATCCTTCTATTAGGACCCAGCTTAAATTGCAGAAGAAAAAGACCAAAAGTTTAACAAAATCTGAGGCTTCTGAGGATGAAAAATCTACTCTGAAGACAAAAGCTCTACCAATGAAGTTCAAATGTGGTTCAATGGAGAAGTTTTCTGATAAGCCTGTTGACGTTGTCACACAAAATTCTGATATACCTATTTCTTCTGACGTCCAGCAAAGTGGTGCAGACACCCAAAGTGGAAGCAAGTCTGTGGCTAAAATTAATAAAATAAAGTTTTCCAACAAGCCAAAACATGAAGATGCAACAGTTGAACTGAACAAGCCCTCTATAGTGATACGGCCTCCGTCAGATGCAGAAAGAGGTCAAATTGAATATCATAAACCCTCCATTGTTATAAAGCCACCGGTAAACACAGATAAAGACCATGTTGAGTCTCATAAACCCTCTATTGTTATACGCCCACCCGCAGAAAAAGAAAGAGAGCAAGCTCACAAGAAGATAGTTATCAAAAGGTCCAAAGAGATTGTTGATCTAGACCAGGTAAGTCAGGATGGGACTCCTGGTTTTGAGTATCGGAAAACTAAAAAGATAGTTGAATTATCGGGTTATGGCAATTATGATAAGCAAAAGAATGCACACTTTACCGGAGAGTCAGCTAAGCATACTAGGGATGAAAGAAGGTTTTGGGAAGAGGAGGAGAAGAGGAGAACAGTGGAGAGATCGAGAGAAAGTAGAGTGAGGAGAATTCGCGAGGAAGAAATTAGATTAGTTGAAGAACAAGGAATAGCTGAACTTAGAAGATATGAAGAAGTCATTAGAAGGGAGAGGGAGGAAGAACAACAAAAGGCTAATAAGAAGAAGAAAAAGAAACCTGAAATTAGTGATGATTTCTCCGAAGATTACAGGGCAAGAAGAAATGATGGAAGGATGGCCAAAAGAGATCGGGCTGCCAAGAGACGGCCTGTTACTGAAATTGGGAGGTACAGTTCTGCTTATGCCCCTGTAACCAAGCGGCGAAGAGGTGGAGAGGTATTTTACCTTACTGGTTATTTTATTTGTCCTTGTGTGCTTTAACCTTTGCCTCCCTTGTATCTGCCGTATATTCTGATATCCCATTATTGACATGATGCTTGACTTCTAAGGATTCCTGAGTGGTGCAGATCAAATGCAACCTAGGTTGTGTCTTCCTTCGAGATGTTGCAGAAATCCAGGGGTTTTTACCAATTTGTTTTTCTGTTCCATTTTGATTTTATTTTTTCTTTTTCTAATCAAAACACTTTACTGCATTTGACACTAATTTTATTTGGCAAGTCATTTCTCAGTTGTTTTGAGAATTTCTCCTTAACAACCCTCCTACTAGTATATCTAGTCATGCTGTGTTAACCCTGTAGACCGAGTCAAGGAAGTTTTTTTCCCTTATAATTTTAGGTCAATTGATCTTTCTAGTTTTCGGAAGCTATAGTCTTATCATAATTGATTTCTTCTGCCTTAAGAGTCAGAGCTAGGCTTTAGCTTTGAATTCCACAGATAACACCGAGCTTCATATCATTCCCTTGTCCTTGTGTACCGTGTAAAAGTAATTGTGGGCAAGGAAAAACGGTAAGGTATGTCGTTAAGTGAATAGAAGGGACTATAATCATTTTTCTAATCCGGATACCTTTGAAGTAGGTGTTTCTCTCAAAGGAAACAGTAAGGAAGATTAATGTTTCAAATTAGTCGTCAAAATATGTGGGGCTTGAATATCACTTCTTGTGTCTTTGAAGCTCATTTTATGCTTGATACCATATCTGAATTGAAATATTTAACTATACTAGATTCATAAAATTCTATCTTCCTTCCAGGTCGGCTTGGCAAACATCTTGGAGAGAATTGTGGATACTCTTAGGGATAGACTGGATCTCTCTTATCTTTTCTTAAAACCGGTTTCCAAGAAGGAGGCTCCTGACTATTTGGACATCATAAAACGTCCCATGGATCTCTCCACAATCAGGGACAAGGTTAGGCACATGGAATATAAGAATCGACATGATTTCAGACACGACGTTTGGCAGATCACTTATAACGCCCATTTGTATAACGATGGCCAAAACCCTGGTATCCCGCCCCTCGCGGATCAACTTTTGGAGCTCTGTGACTACATGATAGAGGAGAATACACACAGCTTAGACGAAGCTGAAGCTGGTATAGATCTTTAGGAGTTTAGGAAAGCACTGTAAAAAGCAATTTTTTATTTATATAGAGGTGGTCTCCGTCAAGCGCAAGCGATTAGATTTTGTTAATTACCTTTTTATCCTTATCCGGTGGTGTTCCGATTTGTCATGGGATTTTCCGACACTAAGAGTTACGCATGGCCCCACCATTCACTGCCTTTTGTAAGATAGCAAGCTGTATCTGCATGTGTATATATATGTGTACATTATCGTAATTTTTTGCACTTTGTATTTAATATCAATCTTTAACCTTCTGAGGTGCAAATGTCAAGCATACCATCTATAAGATCTGACAATAAGTTTGTTAGCTAATTGTGCAGCTGCATTACTGTTTACTGTAACTGCTATCATTGTTATCACCCCTGTATGGATATAGATCATATAAACACATTAATCTATTCGCCTGTTTGTCATCACCTGATTTTCTCCTTAAAATCTATTCTGTGTTCATATAAGTCAAGGCAATAAACATAATTAAATCTAAACTATTGTGTCTTATTTTATTCTTTTCCAAGCTTCCATGTATGTAGCTGGGCTTCTACGTGGTTAACGTTAACCACCATCTTTAAACCCATGTCCAGATTTAATTGGAAACACTAATTTTCAATCAATCGATGAACCACCTCTCTGGAATCTATTCTTCTGTTTTTATTGATTTTGTCTAACCCGAATTGGGTGTAAAAATTTCTAAGTATTCCCCTTGCGTTTGTTAATTCAATCATGTCAGCGGTAATGGTTATTTAGTTATGATATGACTCATTAATATGATTAGTTAGATTCAATGTTAGAATGTCACTAAGAATCTATCGATTGCAAAAATAAACACAATAAGAAGGATATTGTTAGAATATATTTTTTATATTCTTTATTTAGTTTTGGCATTTTAAATTGGACATATAAGATTGCATTTATGATGGAAATTGAGAAGATATTT
>JANIJH010000224.1:63485892-63497763 GCA_024520975.1 Erythroxylum areolatum | reverse complement strand
TACCTTAAACAGATTCTCACTTTCTGATGTACTTTTGAAAAGGCTGTAAACACATATGAACCTCATATGAAGAGAGTGCTTCAAAAACAAGTTTTAGTTATATAATTTTCATGTATCTCCCTATTTACGTATTGAAGAAATTGGGTGATTTAAGTTAAATAAGTGGTCAATTGAGCATTACTTATATTTCAACTTTACCATTACACCTAACTTGGGTTTCAAATTAGAATTTCAATTTAATACTAAGGATCCTCTTCCTGTATTATTATTGGATAATCTATATAGTGATATTTGAATTTTAAAAGTCACTAAATCAACACAATATATGTTCATTGAAGTAGTCCCACCCAACATTTACTCGACTGACATAATTCGACATTATAAGATTGTTATTTCGGGAAAAATAAATTCACCTTAAACGAAACAAGTAATCTGAACTGCGGAAAGGACAACATATGAAGCGGAGAGGTACATAGATATACTAGGATAGATAAAGTTGTGATCGATCAAATTGACACTCGTGTAATTTCTGAAATCGAGTCGCATAAGACGAGACTGTGGTACATAAGTAACCCGTTTTATTATATTACTTGTTTAATAAAGAGCACTTATTTAATATACCATGAACTATGAAGACAGCAATCACACAAACCCGTCTTCATGTTGGTTTTTCATGTGTGGCTATTATCGGTTTTTCAACTGAATTGTTTCTGAAGATAGCTAATAACATTCTTGTCTACTTGGAATGCCTTAGCAAGAATGTCAGCGCTAATGGGTGGCTTTGATCCAAAGACAGCATTTGCAATGGTGGTGACACCAGGGTTTTGACTGCTCAAACTGGCGAATGCAAACGCATTACCTTCTCCCACATTAAGTTGGAAGTGAATTTGTCCGATCGGGAACACAAATACGTCTCCAGGATGTAGAACTTTGGTGAAAAGGGTATTGTTATTCTGGTTAGATGCCACAAACCCAACAAAGAGAGTGCCTTCCACAACTACAAGGATCTCAGTGCCACGAGGGTGAAAGTGAGGTGGGTTTAGGCCATATGGTGCATAGTCAAGACGAGTAAATGAAATTCCAAGAGTGTTGAGTCCAGCAAGTTGATCGACAAACACTTGAGTCACTGCAGAACCTTGTGGGGTTGCAGCAGTGTTTCCAGGTTTGTTCAGCCCTGTAAAGAAGAAATCATCTGCCTTTACTTGCATTGGATCCTTGCAGAACTTCCCGTTTACAAACACTGCAAATGGTGACGATAAAAAATTGTTAAAATCAGTTAGTATAGATGACCAAAACTAATTTTTCAATTGCAAAATGACGACTACCCAAGACACAGAGAATGCAAGAACAGATCAAAGTTTTAATAAACTAATTATGTCAATTATAATCTCACATACCACCATCGAGTGGGTTGTTGATGGCTACACAGAAGTCCTGAAGAGGACTAGGATCATAGGCAGAGGCAACTAGTGAAGAAGTTAAAGCCAAGAGACTGAGAAGAAGAAGGTAGTGAAGCTTTTCCATGGTTTACAAGACCAAACTAGCTGTAGCTCTTAGTATATGGCTTTTGGTGCCCGGCCGAGGGATGAGTAGTGGCACCTGCGATACATGCTATTTATAGATGACTTCTGTTGAATGGTTCTGCATTTTGTGTAGCGGTAGATAAGAGCAAGTCTTTAAGGATTCTATTTAAAAGAGAAATAGTGGATGACTCACAGACAACAACTAATACAAGCAACTTGACCAGGACCTGGTTCTAGTAAAGTAAGATTTGGTCCCTTCTTCAAGGAAGGCAATGGTACGTCGACACGGTTCTAACTCGACTCTTGGGTCACGGGAGTTGGCCCTCTCCTATCCCATTCTACTCAGCCCATCCCGGACCGCCTGCTTAACCACAGCGTTCGGCAATATGTGGATCCCACGGGATAATGGAACCTGGCTGCCTTACGGGGGTTCCTCTCTCCTTTCATTTGCCGCTCTATAGCTGGCATGTTTCCTCCTTCCCCTCTCCAAGGTGCTGACAGGATCGTCTGGGACGAAACTGATCATGGGCACTTTACAGTTGCTTCTGCATACGCCCTGCAGTTGGGTCCCACAACTGAGACTCCACATGGGGTGTAGGAGGCCATTTGGCAGTGGTCGGGGTCTCAGCAGGTGTGCTCCTTTTTATGGTTACTAGCGAAGGATCGCTTGCTTAGTAATCAACAAAGGGTGCAGCGTCATCTCACCGCAGACAGTACCTGTCCCCACTGCTACCAAGAAGAATCATCACTACATGCTGTTCATGACTGTTCGCTCGCTCGCAAAGTGTGGGACATTTTTCCGGCGGACATCATTACCTCGTCTGCCTTTGCTCTACCCACCTGTGATTGGCTGCGTACCAACCTACTACAATGTCAGCGCGTGCATGGCTAGGAGTGGGCACTGCTTTTTGGTTTGACCTGCTGGTTCCTTCGGACCTGGAGGAATAAATCTATTTTTGATTTTACTTTTGTTTGTCCTACCTCACTCTTGTTTCTCATCTTGTCTTTTGCTGAGCAGGTTCAGAAGGCAGTCGACCGGCACAGTCTAGGCCACAGTGCTTCTCGCCCAGGCCGGGTTCACCAGATGGGTTGGAGTCGACCGCAGGTCGGCTGGGTCAAACTCAACACGGATGGGGCCTGTAATCCTACACAATGCACGACTTCTGCTGGCGGTCTTATCCGCGACAGTGACGGTAGCTGGCGAGGTGGGTTCTCCCAACTCTTAGGGTGGTGCTCGGCGCAGTTAGCGGAGCTCTGAGCCGTTTACACTGGCCTTTCCTTAGCTTGACGGTTGGGCTTCCGTCGGATTGAAATAGAAGTGGACTCGATAGGGGTGCACCAGCTCCTGTCCTCTGTGACCTACCGCTCTCAGTCGGACATGGGTATCCGGGAACTTCTCAACCGGAATTGGTCTGTTGTTCATCGCCACATATACTGAGAGAGCAACAGATGCGCGAACTGGCTCGCCGACCCGGCACGTCAGGACGACATAGGAGTTACTTATTTTGATGTACCACCCTCAGGGTGCCATAGTCTCCTTTTGGAGGATATGTCGGGGATCAGTTTCCTCCGACTCACTTAGTTTTCGATGTTTTCTTTTCCCTTTATGCAAAAAAAAAAAGAAGAAAGAAAAAACCTACCGTGAATCGTTTCTCCCGATATAATCATTTACAGTAATTTCTTAAATGCTCTCAATTCCGTTTCGTGTGTATCTAATTATCGAATGCTTAAGGCTTGTCTCCTCGCCTTGTTCCAGTATTCTGCGTGCCGAACATTGATTAAGGTATGCCAATGCCCGCATGATTTTGCTATCACTACTTAGGAGTAACAGTAGGTTCCCACGCAAGCTCATTGTATTTTCCTCAAGAGGACAACAACACTAACAACAGTAAAAGGATGTTGCGCCACACAAAAACGAACTTACATTGTAAGAATATACATAATTAATTATTAATAAAATTATAAATAATTTAATTTAATAATTATTAGTAAATATAATAAAATTTAATATATCTTCAAAATATATATATCCCAAATAAAGTTTAATTTAATAATTAAATATATAAAATCAATATTACTTTAGAAATAAAAGTTAAATTATTTATTTTAATAAAATAAATAATTTATTAATAAATATTATATAAGAGATTGATTGTAATCTACTTGACATATTTACATAAGAATTTCAAGTCACGGTTTCTTAAATTACCGAAACCATAGAATATTCGTGCATGGAATGATTCTTGTTATACGGTTCTTTTGATGGTAACGTTTTAACTTGAGTTACATAAGGACAAAATATGCAACCCCTGTGTCTCGTCTAACTCAGGTCACATAATAATGATGAGTAAGTACTTTAATATTTTTGTACCACCTTATTTTTTCATATTATAAAATTTAAAGAAATTATTTAAATTATCAACAGGATTAAATAATCAATTTGATATAATTAATTTTTACTGTTTCAATATGGTTTAATCTTGATTAACCACTCTTTTCAATTATATTTTCTATCACAAGTCAAATTTTTTATGTTTTAAATTAAAAAAACTCATAAAGAAACTAGTTTTATTAAGCGAACCACTTTGCTGAAATCTCTCCATTCAATAACTAGCCATACTCAATTTGAATAACATCGAGTCTCTCACCGGCTAATTTAACTAATTCGCGGAAAAAACGAAAGCAATTAATTAAAAGCAGTCAATTGTAAACAAAGAGTAGTCATAGCTAACTATGGCTAATTACCTAATCTTCTTTGAAGCCCTCAATTTTATGTACTATCGAAGGGGAATATACTTTGATGCAACTTCTCAACTAATCATTGATCATTTCCAACCATTGTACGTATCAATGCTTTAATTAGTGCTTCTAACAAGATATACTAACTCACAATGTCTATCATTAAAAGCTGGAACTCTTTTCTGTGTTAAGAAAATAAACCAATGTGAACTGTTCGACATTAGATGATTAAAAACTCTTTTCAACTCTAGTTGTTACATAGAGTTAAATATTTAATATGTTTGTCCATCTGCCCACGTTAAATTGGTGAGACAAATTACCAACTTCATAATTGCTTAATGATTAATTAGTAAAATAAGTTTTATAATTTAATATTTGGAATTAAAAATTAAAACACCTCATATAAAAAGGGTAAAAGCCACAATTTTTTTTCTGTAATTTAAGTAATTTTATAAAATCTCTCTAAGCTTTAATTTTTAAAATTTTTATGTGGTTTTCAATTTTTATTAAAAAATGTTGTCTTAAATTTTTGTTAAAAATAATGATAAAACATACATGACATGTGAATCAATCAAACTTTATCAAGACAACAACTTAATTAACTAAACTCTTAAATCTAAATCAAACTAATTAAATATAATTCAAAAAATATGATAATTATAATAAATTATTAGTTTAGGTCAGTTTAATTGATTCTGATTAGATTTGACAGCTGAATTGAGCTATCATATCAATAAAATTTGATTGATCGACACATAATGTTCATATATATTATCTATGTTTCGTCATTATTTGTCACGAAAATTTAAGAAAAATATTTTCTAAAAAATTAAAAATCATAAAACTTTTTAAGAATTTTAAAGATTAAAAACTTTTTAAAATGGTTTTAATAAAAAAATTTATAAAAAATTAAAAGGGTAAAAAAAAATATTTTGGAATTTCATGAAAATTTGAAACATAACAGAAAGAAGAAAGATTTACCGACTTTTTTCATTGAGTTCCATGTTTTATTGTTTATAAATGATGGAGAATACCTCCGAGTCAAAAAAAAAAACAAAATTAATTAATTAAGAAAAGAAACTCTCCTAGTGCAATTACAAGGAAAATATATAAACATGTGAAGTTGTACAAGATATGTGTTATTGTATATCTATACACACTATAACAAAGAAGGGAACTGGATAAAAATATAAAGTCTCTAAAAGAAACAAAATTGTAGCAAAAAGTTTTTAGTGATGAAAAAATTGTCAAACAAATGGTCATAAAGGCCCGGGAACAAAAAGTTATTTGTGAAGTTTTAAATGAATAGTCGCTTCAAAGATTTTGCTACAATCATTACTTCATCTCTAATAAGAATAGGCGACAAAAGGATAAACAGGCGACAGATCACTTATTGCCATGCTTAATGTTGGTTGGTAAACGTAATTAACTTTGTTAACTTAGGCGTAGATAATAATGTTTACTGGAGATTTGTTTTTGTAACATAATATGCTTAGCCACGAAAATTAAAGCGTAGCTAAATGTTATTAGAGACGTTCTGGAAAGTGTAGACAAAAGGTTTTGGTGATGATTTTAAATTTGTAGCTAAAAACTTTTAGTGATGAATAATTTTGTAATTTAACTTCACTATCACCAATTTGATATTTAATTGTAATTATTAACAACATTTTTAGTTCATGTTATTGTTTTTAACATTGTTTGAATTATAATTTAGTCACATTTTGTAATTATTGTTGTTGACATATTTTTTAAATAATAATAAAATAAAATAAAAATATTTCATAATTAAAAATAAAATGCATTCTATACAAAAACATGTAATTAAATGTTAATTGTAAAACTGAAGAAAAAATGTATCGATAAACTAAGACTTCTCATCATCACTATTATTGACATACCGTGACCCAAGTATTTGTTTGACCATCTTTTTTAGCTTGGTTAACTATCTTTCAGTATGATCTAGTTTTAGCTCATTACGTTGTAATTTTTCTTAAGTGCAATCTAACTTTTCTTCATTAGAATATAACTGAGCCTTATGTTACTGATTCTCCTCTTGAAGCGTCGTTACATATGTTGATCGTGGCGATGATGAACCAACTAGCTTAGGTCATGCCTAAGACATTTGATAAATCATGGTGTTGTACTAAGGACATTGTTGCAAATGTCATCCACTTCAGGCTCATTCCCGTCAAACAATATTCTCTGCAACAATTCCTGCATCTTGTCTTACAATTTAAAACACAAAATCAAGATGCAATTCAAATATTATGACTTAGTATTACATAAATAAATAAACTCTAAAATTAAATTTTTATACTTACATAATTATTTTATGTCTCTTCAAACATCCAGCTTTCACCTTCCTTATAGTATGTCAGCTTATAGAATGTGATCATATACATTATTGTCTATGCAATTGAGTCTGCTATGATTTATAAATAAAAAAATTAGAACACAATAGATTATATTATATTAACTAATAGAACAATAACTTGTAAACATTACATTTACAGATTCTTGTTGGACGACAATAAATAATTTGGAGTCGTGTTATAAGGAGTTTTCATTTTGGTTTTGTTGGCCTTGACTTTCTCACACTTTTCCTAAATAAAGAGGAGAAATAGTCATTAAATGACAAAAATTAATGGAAGGAAATATAAAGAGAAAGAAGACAAACTTGAACCTTCACAGAGGCCCAACAATCACACATTTCACTCCAATTTTTTAGAGTCACTCTTTTCAGAACATGACTCCTTGTCTCCTCATCCAAAGGAAAAGACTTGTAATATTTATAAAGTCGATAACAATGATCCTTTGCCCTTTATTTCAATAGTGATCTGACACAACTTGAAACTTAAGGGTTCTCGATATCGACGATATTAAGCTCTGTGAACAACATGTATAAGTTAACTTTCTCTTCAAATACGTAAAATCTAATGCATATGATAAAATTAATTAAAAAATTACCGAAATTTTGTCCAAAGCATTTTGTAGCACATTGTCTTCCTTCAACTGCCTAGCATGTTAAAGGCATGGCAATTCATTCCTGACAATGACTCTTAACGCACTGGACAATTTTGCTGATTAGATCTTATTAATAAGATGACGTTGCGTAGAGTCAATATGTACAGACAACTTGTTGTTCATTAAAACATTCATGAGTTGCAACTCATATCCAATGCTTTGCAACATCCTACATAGGTTTCATAATATCCAATGTGTGCGTACAAAGAAAAGGATAGATGCACATTTCACTTCTGTATACCCTACTTATATTAAAGTTTGACAAGAAATATATAGAACACAATCATTCAGGAATTTTTTTAAACAGATAATGTGCAACCACATTTCAACCTAAATTAACAAAAGCACTTCATTATTTTCCATTTCTTCAACCACAATAACATGTATCCACTACATTTCAACCATTATCATTAGCAAATAATGCAAAAAACTCAACATTTCACATAATAAGGAACCTATAGTTATCAACATATACATTCAGTGTTTATTGTGAAGCGCAAAAAATGAAAGTAACACCACTCACCAGTTGGAGACAAGGCATAAGGAGACGATGGATGACAGAGAGAGGAGAAGAAAGTTCTTTCATCGATGGTGGGGTGTGAAAGATCAGTTTTGACAATTTGAGCGATGTGGAGAGAGGAATGGATGAAAATGAAAAAAATGAAAGAAGAGAAGAGTGTCATGTGTCTATGTTTAAACAGACTAGGACGATCTCGTTTGTAGTCAAACAAATGACACCATCTCAGCTTATTTTTTGTCATCCGTTATATTTAACGATGAATATAAAATTCATTGCCAAATCCTAGATTTACCTACCAAATTAAATAAGCGTCACAAATTCTGAAATATTTTGCTACCAAACTAGATAAACATCGCCAATACTAAACCCTTTTCATAAATTTTTTTATTTTGTTAAAATGATTGATATAAAGTACTCATATTACAATCAAAATTGTAATAAACTTATAATATTATTATAAATCAATGTGATTAAGTTCCAATGTTTTCAAACAATATTATGTCGGCTATTGAGGTATTGTAATAATAATTTTTTCTCTATGTTTATTATTACGCAAAGGTGACAACGAATATAGCAATGTCTTTAAGTTGGCAATGATTTTTTTGTTTCTAACAACATTGTACTATATTTCTTCTAACAAAATGGAAAACAATAACCTTTACCTTAATAAGAAATAACACTGTTTTGTATTAGGTTTTTATCACTACTTCAACAAACCTCTATTCATTTTTATATTAGCTGTCAACGCTCCTCTACATTCATAGTGCACTGACCATTATTCCCTCTCTTATGCTCATCTCCTGTATTGTGGTCATCACTGTCAAAAAACCATTGTTAACTATATTAGTATTGTTTTTTTTCCCTATTTTCAGACCCTCTATCTTGTGCTAAGTTTAATTTATACCTTTAGGTGTTTATTGTGAGTTCTTAATTCTGCATTTGTTGTATAGGTTATGTTTGTGGTTATGTTTGGAAGATGATTTATTGTCTTCCTTTGTTAGTTGTATGTGGGTTGACTTCTTTTTATGACTTTTAACACTTGCCTCAGGAAAGCTTGCTAACTATTTGATGACAGCTTTGAAAGAGTTTTAATTTTTTTTAATTTGTATTAATAGTAATATAACCCAATATAGATAATACTATATTTCTATACGTTAACAGCATGTTCATGTTTAATCTACTTTAAATTCTAAAAATTAGATATGATACAAAGGGTAAATAGATTACTGCTATTTTAATAAGGGTAACATTAGTCTCATTATGCAGATTAAAGATGTATAAGTACTAAACTGTAGTACTTTAACTTATCATCAAAATTGGATTTGAACCTAATGAATTTTATTCTAAATTCACATTTGTAGAATATAACTCTTAACATAATTAATCAAGAAATGTTAACATGACGACTAGTTTTTGATGGTAGAAATTCATTTTATTGGGAAGAATGTGACAAAATTATCCCAACTGAAGAAAAAAACAATGAAGAACAAATCCCCTCTTCATACATTAACAATCGTTTGCCATGTATAGTTGTTCTTCTTCTTTAAGGTTTTATTATTATTTGAACTACGTCACTTTCCTTATTATGTAGATCTCATTTCCTGTTATGAAGCTATTATATATATTCACATTTAATGGTATATACTATATGTTGTGTTAAACTCCCTTAAATCTTCAAGATAACATTTATAGCCATGGAGGTGGCGGCGATTTCACAATAGTCCATAAATGATTATGGAAATTGGTTGTTTTTGTAAAATTTGTCAATTCCAAAGACTTAGTATGGTCATTCAGGTATGCATGTGTTCCAATTTGGGTTCATTAAATGGTTTCACTAAATTACCATTCTAAGTTATATACTGATTGTGTTTTAGGTGAAACACATCATATTGGCAGTTCATCAGAAGAAGTTGTCTTTTATACTAAATCTAGGGACTCATTAATTGTATCCTCTAAAAGTTAAGCTATAACAAAGAAGTTGTTGGAAGAGGGTGTCAACAACCCTACATCTGAGGGAAGATCTTTCACTATTTCAATTAGTGCCTTCAAACGTGCAAGGACCCTTCTTAGGAATCCAAACACGGGGAACTCATTTACCTTTATCATCTCTCATATCACTTACAATTTGGGGAAATAATTATATCATTATCATTTATCGATGGAATCAACTGGACTCAGCTTTAAACTTTATTTAATGTTCTATCTGTAAAATTTTTTTAAACAGCCTCTCTATTAGTTAGGAGTAAGGTTGTGTACTATTGTCATTGTTATTGTTATTGTTCTATGTCTGTAAGAATTGTTATCCTTCTAATTAAAAGTTTGTACTACTTACCATATATCATTATATTATATTGATACCATTTCAAAAAAAATTTAAATAATTATTTTACTATTACTAAATATTAATGATTAATACTACTTTTTTACTTAAAATTATGATATTTTTAGTATTGTTAAGATTTTCCATTTCCAACATATGTTTACTTTTCATATTTTAAATAACCTACCACGTGTAATTCATCAATATGTTTTAAATATTGAACACAACTTTACAACAAAGCATATCTTAACTACGATAGATTATAAAAATATCAATTTTAATTAACCTTAACTACGATTATTACTTATTATTAACAAACTATCTTCCAAATATTATTAATTTTAACAATATTATCACATATCAAATTTCATCAATATTCACATAAAAATTTTCTGAAAAATTTAAGAACCACTTTTAATCGACAAAATAATAGATCGTCGCTATATCCCGCCTCGTTAGCAACGAATTAAGAAAAATGGTCGCAATATGTCCCCCAATCCACGATGCAAGAACAATAATTATCGCCAAAATTTACTGACGAAGAACGATAATTGTCGCCAATAGTGAACATTCCACGACATTCAAGCATTTATCGTCGCTCCATATTATCTTAGCTCGACCTTCTGTGATGATTCACAAAAAACGTCGGTAAAAAGGAACACAATTTAGTTTTTTGTCACTATTTTTTCCTAGCAATTGCCGACATTTTGCTGAATCGATGCTAATCAAAATGACTTGTCCCATATGTGCCGACAATAATTTCTAGTTATCGATAATTGTTTCTTTTTTGCGACGAAAGTACTTTGACGTTGTTAAAACTTGTTGCATTGCGACGAAATTGTAAAAGTGTCATAACATTGTTTCCCTTTACAGATGTTTTGCTTCACTGTTGTAGATTCTTAACCTTTTAGCGATGATATTTTTATTCATCGGCAAAGGGACACTTCTAATGATGATTTATGTTTTGTTGCCAAAGAAATCACAGCCAATACACATTTTTGATGTAGTGACAGTGATATTCGAATTTAAATCAACACAATATTTTAATTGTAGTTGTCCCACCCAACATTATAAGAATGTTATTTAGATAAAAAGAAAAAAAATTCAACTTAAACGAAACATGTAATCTAATCTGCGGAAATGACAACATATAAAGCGGGGAGGTACATAGATATACTTGGATAGATAAAGCTATTGATCAATCAAATTGACACTTCTGTAATTTCTCAAATCGAGTCGCATATGACGAGACTGTGGTACATAAGTAACTCGTTTTATTATATTACTTGCTAATTAATACAAAATAAACTTTGCTTATTTAATAAACCATGAACTCTGATGAAAACAACCACACAAACCCGTCTTCATGTTGGTTTTTCATGCGTGGCTATTATCGATTTTTCAACTGAATTGTTTCTGAAGATAGCTAATAACATTCTTGTCTACTTGGAATGCCTTAGCAAGAAGGTCAGCGCTAATGGGTGGCTTTGATCCAAAGACAACATTTGAATGGTGGTGACACCAGGGTTTTGACTGCTCAAACTGGCGAATGCAAACGCATTACCTTCTCCGACGTTAAGTTGGAAGTGAATTTGTCCGATCGGGAACACAAATACATCTCCAGCGTGTAGAACTTTGGTGAAAAGGGTATTGTTATTCTGGTTAGAGGCCACAAACCCAACAAAGAGAGAGCCTTCCACAACTACAAGGATCTCAGTGCCACGAGGGTGAATGTGAGGTGGGTT
>JANIJH010000224.1:63405918-63427045 GCA_024520975.1 Erythroxylum areolatum | reverse complement strand
AAGGTATTGCTTCACCACGCAAGAGGTACGAGACTAAAAAACCCTAATTCTCTTGATTCTCTAGCCTAAAAACTCTTTAGAAAGACTAACTTGAGGGTCGGAGGGGCTATTGGGAAACAACCCCCGACGTGCCTTCATTGTTTTGCAGGAACCTTCAAGCCAGAGTCAGTCAACCTTATGGATCCAATCGGCAATTCACAGCCTCATCAGAATCCGGCAGAACCAGGATCCTTGCAGAACTTCCCGTTTACAAACACTGCAAATGGTGACGATAACAATTCGTGAAAATCAAGTAGTCTAGATGACCAAAACTATTTTTTCAACTGCAAAAGGACAAGTACCCAAAACATAGAAAAATTTAAGTACTGAGCAAAGTTCTAGTGAATTATTTATATCAATTGTAATATCACATACCACCATCGAGTGGGTTGTTGATGGCTACACAAAAGTCCTGAAGAGGACTAGGATCATAGGCAGAGGCAACCAGTGAAGAAGTTAAAGCCAGGAGAGTGAGAAGAAGAAGGTAGTGAAGCTTTTCCATGGTTTACAAGACCAAACTAGTTGTAGCTCTTAGTATATGGCTTTTGGTGCTTGGCCGAGGGATGAGTAGTGGCACCTGTGATACATGCTATTTATAGATGACTTTAGTTGAATGTTTCTACATTTTGTGTAGCGGTAGATAAGAGCAAGTCTTTGAGGATTCTATTTAAAGAAAAATAAATGGATGATGCACGGACAACAACTAATACAAGCAACTTGACCAAGACTTGGTTCTAGTAATGTAAGATTTGGTCCCGACTATTTACGGGGTTCTTAAAGGAAAAAAACTACTATGATTTGTTTCTCCTGGTATAATCATTTATAGTAATTTCTTAAATGCTCTCAATTCCGTTGATGAGCTCCTCTATCTATTTTGTTTCGGTGATTGACATAAGCGCCTAATCACTAATTAATGGCTTATTTTTAGCTAGAGCCCTTGTCGTTTTTGTTAGGACTTGATTGGTTGAGGAGTTAGGGATAGAAGGGAATGGAACGTAACACACTTCTATCGTTATTTGAGAGTTTTTATAATGGAATGGAATGTGATGGAAGCAGAGAGTTTCATGTTACGTTCCATTCTATCCTAAACAGTAAAAATAAGAAACTTTCGATTCGGGGAGTTTATGATGAAACATAAACTAACAAATACATACTACCTAATATACCTTTAATAATTTTTCTTAATATCAGCTGTGACCAAGTCATAATATTATTATATTAAATATTATTATATATAAATATAAATAAATTAATTCTTTAATTGTTTGTATGTATTTCTATATACATAAAAATGTAAAAAATTTATTTTTAAATATAAATCACATAGAATAGAATAAAATAAAATATATTAAATAATTAAAAATAATATTTTTATATAATTATTAAAATTGTATATAATTAATTAAAATAAAAATAACTAAAAATTTTATTAATGAAAATAGAAAATATAAAAAAATTATTCTTTAATTGTTTGTATATATTTCTATATAAATAAATTATTTTTATATATAAATCACATAGAATAAAATAAAATAAAATATATTAAATAATTAATAATAAATTGTATATAATTAATAATAAAATAGTAAACCTCCTACAACAACCATTTTAATATAAGGGGCATAATAGTCATTTATTATACATTCCATTATCTTCTATTCATCTTCCAAACAACATTTCCCTACATTATATTATGAACCTTTTCATCCCTCCCAAACAACTTTTCACTATATTACATTCTATTCCATTATAAATTGTTTCGTTCAGTTCCATCACATTCCACTATATTCTATTAATTAATGTCCAACTAAATAGGCCCTTAGGAAAGGCTAAAGTTAGATCACTTCCGTAGTGATATTCCTAAGTTCCTACGGAAGTTGATAAATATATGCGGATCTTCATGCAATCTCATAGATATAATTTTCTCTTATTTGATTTTGTATGTATTTTATTTCATTTTATCTCATGTATCTCATATGATTTTCAATATCTTATCAAAGATCAAACTGTGTATAAATACATGTAAAATTGTTCAGTGAAATACAAGAAACACAATACAATTACATACCAATTGTCTTCCTCTCCTTCTATTCATTCATGATATGAAAGCTGATACATTAGCTACAAACATTTCTTCCTGTTTAGCCACACCCGTTTACAACCCTATAAAGAACACTACCTATAGACATATTTTTTTTCTTTTCATCAAACACCTAACAGACATAGTAGAAACACCACACTTCTATCACAATAATCATAGTGGTCGACCTTACCTCTCCCATTTTGTCATTCAACTAAATCACAAATTTCTTAACTAGACAATTAGACTCATCCAATTATCTTATTTGGCACAATCAAATTCAAGCTATTCTTATTACCTTTGACCTTATTGGATACGTCAATAGTGATATCCTCGCACCCCTTACAACTCCAGGTGATATGTCTCCTGAATACCTCAAGTGGCAAAAGCTTGATTGACTAGTTTATTACTTCCTCACCGCCTCCCTATCCAACTCTACCGCAATACTTGTCATTGGATGCGCCACTGTTTGTGATCTCTAGTTGGCTCTTGAATGTCATTTTTTGCAGCAGTCCAGCTCCCAACACTCTTTACTCTGATGCAAGTTTTACACCCTAAAAAAAGGGGACCTCTCGATCATTGATTTCCTTACCTTAGTCTCCACAACTACTGATGAACATGCTGCTACCATCTCAGACGAAGACCTTGTCCTCTTTACTTTCATTGGTTTACCTCCGGACTAGGAATCCTTCATCACAGCGATTGAACATCGTAAATTGCCAGTCTCTTTTGGTGACCTTCAAGCCAAATTTCTTGTACACGAGCAACGACTCTTGTCCTTTCACTCTTCTATTCCACAAGAGTTGCATTTGCTATTTCTTTTGCAGGTTCTCATCCCACTAGTGGATGTGGCGGCAGTAGAGGAGCGCGAGGATAAAGGGGCTCACATTCTTTCAACCCTATTGGGCTACATGGACAATAGCAAATGGACGATGGGCCATGCCACATGAATTTTTCTAGCTCCGGTAGGCCCAAAAACAATCACACCATTAAGTCCACAAGCCTATACACCTATGACCCACACTCTTAAGCCCATTATATTAACTCAAATCAGACCTAGTCTAATCATTTAGCCTAGCAGCCTAATTACCTAAATAAACCTCTTACCCAATGTCAGATTTGTTGGAAATGGGGACATATTGTAGCTCACTACCAGTTCAGATATTCTAAATCTCGAAATCATCTAAAACACCCTCCACTTGACACCATAGATCTTTACACTACCTTTACCGTATTAAATATTCAAGATTTGTCAAATCCTTCCTCTAGCACTCTTACTGAATGGCTTCCAGATACTGGTGCCACCAATCATATGACACCAAATCCTCATCTTATTTAATCTGAAATCCCATACAATGGTCCAAATCAAGTGATTGTCAGTAATGGACAAACTTTTCCTATTTCTTCTATTAGTAATATTACTTTCTCCATAAAACATCTTTCCCTTCACCTTAACAATATTTTAATTTTTCCAAATCTTATTGCAAATTTACTCTCTGTTGCTAAGTTCGTGAAAGATAACTCTTGTCTTATTGAATTTAATCCATTTGGTTATATTGTGAAGGATCTCAAAAGTAAGATGCCATTATTCGTGGGATCCATCCACAATAATCTCTACCCTATCAAGATCCCACATCACTTCAATAATTCGATTGCTTTCCAAGCCAAATCCACTTCGCTCGTTTGGTGGCATCAACATCTAGGTCACCCCTATTCTGCCATACTTTCTAGGTTGTCTCTTCCTTTTAAATTTCCATCCCATATAATGAATAATTGTTATTAGGAAAAGTACTCATCTTCCATTTCCTTCATCTTCTCATGTTTCTACCATGCCACTACAAATTAGTTATTGTGATATTTGGGGACCATCACCATCCATCTCTCTTTCTGGTTATTGCTACTTCATAATTTTCATTGATGACTTTAGTTGTTACACTTGGATTTTTCCTTTAACTCACAAAATTCAAGCTCTTTCTCAATTTCAAAATTTTAAAACAAATACTAAAAATCTCTTTTCCATAACCATTAAAACCTTCTAGTGTGATGGAGCACCTGAACTTATCAAAGGCACCTTTGCCACTTATCTCACCACACATGGTATCTCTTACCACATTTCGTGTCCTCATACTCCACAACAAAATGGCCTTGCTGAGCGAAAAATTCATCACATCACTAAAACTGGCCTTACCCTTCTCCTATATGCCTCTCTACCTAAATCCCTATGGTTTGATGCATTCTCTACAACTACATATCTTATTAATCTATTCCCCACACCTATCCTTCACCATAAATCCCCTTATGAAATTCTCTTTCTCAAGTCACTTGATCTATCTCACCTTCGTGTTTTTGGTTGCGCTTGTTTTCCGTTTCTTGGGGCAACACGTACAAATAAAGTTACCCAAAATCTATACAATGTGTCTTTATTGGGTATTCGGCACAATACAAAGGATATCGTTGCATTAATCCTAACACCTCTAAACTTTACATCTCTCGACATGTCTGTTTTTTTTAAAATATTTTTTCATATACCACTCTCCCTTCCCTCACCCCTAACACACCCTCTATCTCTACCATCTCTCTACCTCTCCCATTGACACCTGTTATTTCCCCACCTGAGATCTTATCAACCCCTTCATCCCCTTCCCCATTACCTCAACATCAAATGATTACTCGAACATGTGATAACACTCGTGTTCTTCGAATCCTGTTTGATTATGTCACCTATTTTACCTATACGCAAACCTCGCATAAACCCGATCCTACCTCCTTCATTCAAGCCAACAAATATTCACATTGGCGCCAAGCTATGCTTGATGAATTCACAACTCTACATCGTAATCATACATGGACTCTTGTTCCTTTACCACCCAATGCCAATATTGTTGGATGTAAATGGGTCTTTCGCACAAAAAGAAATTATGATGGTACTCTACATTGATACAAAGCCCGTTTAGTTGCCAAAGGCTATCATCAAACTCTTGGAATAGACTACAAAGATACTTTTAGTCCCGTAGTCAAACTTATTACAATCTACCTCATCACCACTATTGCTCTGTCTAAAAATTGGTCTATTCATCAACTTGATGTCACAAATGCATTTCTCAATGGACACATACAAGAACCGGTTTACATGGCTCAACCCCCTGATTTTATTGACCCTCACAAGCCTTCTCATGTATGTCTTCTTCAAAAAGTCCTCTATGGTTTAAAGTAGGCTCTGCGAGCTTGATTTCATCGACTAAGTCAAAAACTACTTGATCTCAAGATCATCTCTACCAAATCAAACACTTCTCTATTTATTCATACCACCTTTCTCCTAGTTTAGGTCGATGATCTCTTAATTACTGGCTCTTCACCTTCTTTCATCACCAATCTCATTCATAACAAAAACACTGAATTTTCCATTAAAGATCTCAGCCCTCTTCATTACTTTCTTGGTATGGAGGCAAAACGCACTCCTACTGGACTCCTACTTACCCAAATTAAATAAACCAAAGATCTTCTTCTCTGCACAGGTCTTGCTTAATCCAAACCCACCAACACACCAATAACCCCCACTATTCCTCTCTCAAAAAACCGTGGAACTCCTCTCATTGATCCTTATGAATATTGAAGTACTGTTGTTGCTCTCCAATATCTCTGTCTTACCTACTTTGATATTCAATTTGCAATCAATAAAGTCTCCCAATTTCTCCATTGTCCTACTTACATTCACTAGACCGTTGTTAAATGGATACTTTGATACCTTCACTCTACACCCACATCTGGTATCCACTTTCATAAATTTCATGACAAGCTCACTGTGGCCACCCACCGTGAGCTTGAAGGGGGCTAATAAATATATGCAGATCTTCATGCAATCTCATATATATGATTTTTTGTTATTTGATTTTATATGTATCTTATTTGATTTTATCTCATGTATCTCATATGATTTCAATATCTTATCATATATCAAATTGTGTATAAATACATTTAAATTCATTAAGTGAAATACAAGAAACACAATACAATTGCATACCAATTGTCTTCCTCTTCTTCTATTCGTTCAGAAGCTTTATTAACAAATCCCATACCAATTTATTTAATAGTTTCCATAGAATATTATCAAAAGGAAAATGAAGATCTAAAATTGCGTTTATATATGAATCAATCATTAATAGCAAGCCTTGTGTGTGCAATCACAAACTATGCATGACCAGTCAATTCCAACATTAGTATCTAGCAGTTCACCCAATTTTACAATTTGGATCAGTTAAGAATATGATATTAGAGTCTACAGTTTCTACTCCTTTTTATATCAATATTTTTGCAAAAAGTTCACTTATAGTAATCACAATATCCATTAAACTCTAATTGCCTGATGCCTTTATGTATGCATTTAATTATCGAGTGCTTAAGGCTTGTTCTCTTATTACGTAACTAATCTTCAAGTTTCTTTAACTACTATTTCGTTTAGTATATTAAACTTATTAAAGAAGCTCTCGAATCAAGCCATCTAAAAATTAATTAATTAGAAAATTCTATGCTAGCTTGCCAACACTTAATTTCTACAAAAATGGGTTAGGGTTTGTCACTCCATATATAAATGAAAATATTTGTTTCTCTCTCAATTATGCTCTAATGTAGCCAAAGAGAACCATCCATTACAACAGAATGGAATTTTAGCGAAGAATAAAAGTCCCAAAATATTCGTTGTCAAAAATGTCACTAAATCTCTATAGTTGAAAACTATATCCAACATTTGTCTATAATCGTCGCTAATAGTTTTTGCCTACGCTTTATTTTCATTAGTGAAAAACTATTAGCGATGTTTTGAAAAATCGTAATCCATACGTTTGGCTATGCTAAGTTTTTGTAGCTAATATTTTCAAAAATGTAGCTAAAAGTTTTTAGCAACACTATGTTTCCAAAAACGCAGCCAAAGATTTTTAGCTACATTTCCATAAATGTTGCCAAAAGTTTTAGCTACATTTTTTTAAATGTTGCCAAAGATTTTTAGCTACATTTTTAGAAACTTAGCCAAATGTTTTTAGTTATGTTTTGTAATAGTCAAATTTTTAATATATATTATAACTAAATGTTATACTATGCTAATTATAATTATTTGTAACCTTTTTAATCCATATTATTGTATATAATATTTAGATTTTTTGTTGTTAATTTATTATACAAAAATATAATACAAAAATAATTGAAAATTAGAAGCATTGTATATAAAAATAAATATCATTAAATTTGATCATGTACAAGATTTTAATTACAATTTCAAAAATACTTATATTCAAAATAAAAAAATGCAAAGATTAGTTTAATCATTGAGACTCTTTTTCATCTTCACTTCTTACATAATCCAGACAAACTAATTTGTTAAGTACTTTTTATGCTTGGCCAACTTTTTCTTAAGTGACTTGTTCTCTTCTTCAAGACGTTGAACGCATGCCAGTCTTGATGAAGATGAAGTAGTTTGCTTAGGGCCAAACCCAAGACCTTTGATGTATCCAGATCATGTACGAAGCACTTTATTGGAAATGTCTTCTATATTTGGCTCATTTCCTTTAGACATTGATGCTTGCAACAACTCTCGAATCTTTTTCTATAATTTAAAAAAATTAATATTCGATGCAAATATTATTAGTTAGTACTAAAGAAATAAATAAACTTAAATTTTAAACAAATTTTTATACTTACATAGTTATTGTACGTTCTTCACACATCCACCCTTGACCTTCCTTATAGTGCATTAGTTTGTAGAGTGTAATCCTATCACACTCTTCTCTATGTAGTTTCTTCTAATTTCATTTTATGAAAAAATACAATATAAAACAAATAATAAAGTGTTTATTGATATAACTATAACTTGTAAACAAAGAACTTACATTTTCATTTTGTAGGACGAAAAATGATTTGGAGCATTAGTTTTGAGGAGCTATAATTTTTCCTCTATTCACCTTGACTTTCTCACACTTTTTCCTAAATAAAGAAAAGAAATAGTCGTTAAATCATGTAACAAGATTAATGGAAGCAAATGTGAAGGGAAAGAAAACAAACCTAAACATTGGGAGGGCCCCAATAATCACACAAATTGCTCCACTATTCTGAAGACATCCATTCGGAAACATATCTCATTGCCTCCTTATAGAAGATTTTTAATATTGATGCAGTCGATAATGATGATCCTTGGTCCTTTGTTTCAATAGTGAAGTGACATGGTTTGAAATATCAAGGCTGTCGATATCAATGCTTTCTAGCTTTATCTATGAACAACAAGTAAAAGTGTAATTAATATTAAAAGAAGTAAAACAATATTGCATATAGTTAATTAAATAAAAATTTACCGAAACTTTATCCAAAGCATTCTCTAGCAAGTTGTCTTTCTTCAACTGCTTGGCATGCTTTAGTCAAGGCAATTCAGTTCTGGCAATTAACCTTAACTCACCAGATAATTTTTCTGAATGAATCTTATCTAAAGGACGACTTCGCGAAGTATCAATATGTACAGACAACTTGAAGTTGTCTAGAGGGTGACCTTGTGAAGTATCAATATGTATAGACAACTTGTTGTTCATTGCAACATTCATTTATTGTAACTCGCAACCTTTAGATATACCTCAACCTCTTTTTTTTATGTTAATATTGGAACCTGGCAATAAATGAACAATGATAAGAAAATACACATTAAACATGTAATATATAAGTCTATTTGAAGGTGTTAAAGATTAACAAACCTGTAGATCTATCTTGTACTAGTTGAGATAGATGGAAGTTGTTGTTAACTTGTTTCATTAGTGGATGAAGTCGATTGTTATTATTGGCTAGGATTTGATTGATCTGGTTGTTGTGGGGTCGGAGCAATTTCGATACTTGCCACCTTCTCCCTTTTGTTTCTACCAAGTGTCATTATATTGGATATCTATAACTCAAGCATTAATAGTCCAAATTAACATATCTCAGACATCAACAATCCGCATTAACATAACTCAAACGTCAACAATATGCATTAAAATAAGTTAATCATTAACAATCCATATTAACATAACTCAAATATCAACAATATGCATAAAAATACCTTAATTATGAACCATTCATATTAACATAACTTAATTATCAACAATCCACATTAACATAACCTAATCATCAACAATCTGCATTATTATAACTCAAACATCAATAATATGAACAATCCGTATTAACATAACTCAATTATCAAGAATCAGAATTAACATAACTCAATCGTCAACAATCTGCATTATTATAACTCAAACATCAACAATATGTATTAACATAAGTCAAACATCAACAATTTGCATTAATGTAACTTAGATATCAATAATACATATTAATATAAATGTTACCAACATTACATTTTAAACAATATAAACAACACTTTTATTACCTTCAGTTATCATGATAAAGATCTTGAAAATCATCATTAATTATATTATGATTCGACTCTTCATCG
Organism: Erythroxylum areolatum; assembly: GCA_024520975.1. Lineage (NCBI taxonomy): Eukaryota > Viridiplantae > Streptophyta > Magnoliopsida > Malpighiales > Erythroxylaceae > Erythroxylum > Erythroxylum areolatum. The sequence continues at coordinate 63,417,464 of JANIJH010000224.1, read as the reverse complement.
CTATTATATTCGGCCAAAGTATCATCATTGTCATATATTTCATCCTTAATATAATATTCATCTCTTCTACTACAAGATTGACTTGTACTTCATTTTCTTCTAGTATACTGGGATTAACATCTCTCATATGGAATGATGATATATCTGCATCTTCTATTTGTAGGGCTCAATTATTCAACTTCGATTTAATCTCTTAATATACTTCATCGCCATCTTCACTCAGAAGACAATTTTTTAGTGTTGATTCTTTTGAACAAATTTCCTATTATTGCCCAATACAGTGTCGTTGAGGTAGATTACTTGCCTCACTGACTTGCAAGGACAAAAGGGCCACTATCATACCATGTGTTACTAACATTTATGTTAGTAATATTGCCGTTCACTTTTATGTCAACAAGATTAAACCATTTGCACTTAAACAGAACAACCTTTTTATCCTTGCTATAATGCAACTCTATTATTTCTGAGATGACACCATAAAAGTCAATAAAATCATCATTGACATCTCGTAACAACAACCCCATAATTTTGGCTTCTAAGTCTATCTTCTCAATCATGTATATGAAATTTAACTCTATTAATAATGCAACTTATATATTTTTTCATATATATGAGGTCCACATGCTAAAGCATATAATGTTGTCTTCACCTCTTGCAATTTATGGTTTTGTAACCGTATCATATATAAGTCAAAATATAATTAGAATTTAATTTGACATACAAATTGCCATAAGTTTATAATATTCCATCAATAACTTACTCGAGTCCTAAACCATAATGGGAACTTAACCTTATGTCTTTCTTCAACATTAACAATCCCTTTGCTTCGAATCAAATCTTTATGCTCTCTATGTAAAAAAGTAAATAAAAATCAAGAAATATAGATTAAACCGCAAAATTTAAATATGAAATAATGAATGAACAGTAATATACATACTCCATATATATATATATATATCAACTTCCTCATAATTGTTCAAAATATTCTAATGGCCAATTTTGAGTTCGTCTTTAGTTAACTCCACATATTTTCTTATTTCAAGTGGCCATAACTTTTAGGAGAAAACTGACAAGCTACCATCTTAATCAAAATCAGAGTTACATTCTTGTCTATTAAATCTTGCCTCCATGTCATTTAAGTACATCAAACAAAATGTCAAGTTAATATAAGAAAAAGTAGAAGTTAATATAATTGAAATTGTACCAATCCACAAAATTTTGTCTCATATGGTAAGTGAATTGTTAAATGCATCATAATAGCAAAAAAAGATTGGGGGAATACTAGTTGAAGCTTACATAGAATCAAAGTTATTACATTTTCCATGTTTTCAAGCTCTTCTACTTTCATTGTCTTCATACATAATATTTTAAAAAAACTCACCCAATTGTCTCAATGTTAGGGACACATTCTTTGTCATATTCCAACAGGCAGTAATTGTTGCAGAAGTACATGGCAATCATGGTTTTTTAACCCCAAAACCTCTCCCTCTTTGACGTTGACACAATGAGCTATATTAGATGCATACCTATCAAGAAACTTAACTGATTTAAGAAATTTACAAAAATTTTGTTTCTCCTTTTTTGACGTGTTGTAACAGGTAAGAGGAATGATGTATGACCCATCACCTCTTCTTTTTAAATGCAAATATTTTCTTATATTCATATCTTCCAAGTCTAATCTAGCCTTAATAGTGTCTTTTAATTTGCCATCAATTCCCATCAAAGTTCCTAAAATATTCTCATAATTTTTTCTTGTATACATCATATGAAAATTATACCTCAATAATAATTCCTTCCAATTAAATTTTTTTATTGCAGTTAAGCTCAATAACACTTTGCTTTCGCTTTCTATTACTTGGGTGTTTTCTAGGTGTAATGTCACCCAAATGTATAGTTAATAAACCACATCATCACCAGAAAAGTGCAAAAGAGCTTTATCGAATTCTACTTTCCCATTAAACAATTTGGTTTTTCACCATCTAAACCCATGTTTAAGTAACGATGATGTCCCATATAACGTATTTTATTTCTTAGCCTCATTGAATGAGTTTGATGGTTACACATAGGATAGGGTATATACCCTTTAGTATACCATCCAAAAAAATTCACATAAGCTGGAAAATCATTTATAGTCCACAAAATAGTTGCATGAATTATAAATGTTTCCCCGTCAATAACATCATAAGTTTCTAATCCAACCTCCTGAAGATGGTTTAAGTCATCAATCAATGGTTGATTGTATACATTGATATCCTTATCAGGCACACTAGGTCCTAGAATAAGTAAAGACAATCACATAAAAGGCTCCTTCATATAATTCCAAGGAGGTAAATTGTGTGGCACTAGAATTACTGGCCACATGCTATAAGAAGTACTCATACTATGGAATGGATTACATCCATCTAAGGCTAAACAAAGTTAAACATTACGACAACTCTTTGCAAACTGTGGAAACTTTCCATCAAAGTCTTTCCATACCATTAAGTTTGCTGGATGGCTCATAATGTTATCATTAATGCGTTTCTCTTTATGTCACATCATATCTATGGTTGTTTTTGTCGACATAAAAAACATTTGAAGTTGTGGTTTAATAGGGAAGTATCTCAATATGTTATGCGTTATAATTTTCCCTTTCCCATCATCAACTTGCCACCTTGATGTACCACAAATGGGACATTCTTCAAGATCTTAACTGTCCTTCCAAAATATAACATAATCATACTTATAAGCATGTATCGGTATATATCCTAATCCAAGGTCTCTTAAAAATTTCTTTGCTTTATAGTAAGATTTAGGCAATTTGCATCTAACAGTAATGCATCATTGGGCAAGACAATTAACATGTCAAAAAACTTGTTACTTTATTTATTATATACCTTTAAATGCAACAACTTTACAACAAAAGATAACTACGAAAATTTCGAGCACCTTGGATATAAGTTTTCTTGAGAAACTTTCAATAATTTTCCAAAATTATCTTTTGAAATACTACCAATTATATTTGGCAAACCAATTTAATTCATAGTCTCCATATAATTCCCATAATCCTCAAACATCTCATCAATCCCATCATCATCATTGTCATTAATAGCACAATCTTTTACATCATTATTGTTACTATAATCAACGCCTATATCAACACTTCTACCGCAACTTGCTTTTGAACGTTAGCCATGATAAAGCTATGGAGTATAAAATTTATCTATGCCTCAGATTAGCAAATGATTATATACCACATTTTGACTTTGAATGTTCACATTAAACCAATACAACATTTTACACCTATTTGATATTTTACAAATTGCATGAGACATCCAACTTTTTTCAATGGACCATATCCAATGAGACATCCAACTTTTTTCCATCTAGTTATACAATTAAAAGTATATTACTAAATTACTAAATGCAATTTAAGTTCTAAATAACATAATGATAAATCAATATAAGTTGATATACTAAGTTTGAATTAAAACAAAAAATGAAACATAAGTTAACATACTAAGTTTGAAATCATATATGACTAAATAATAAATCAATACAAGGTACGTGGCATTGTTAGACCATATGTATCAAGAAAGGGTCTTCTCGTTGTGACTCCAAAGCTTATGGAATATTTCATCGACAAGTCTCAACGAAGCTGTATCATAGGTTTACAGCCTATGTGCCATCCAAGTGGTTTATAAAACACATCATCCATAATTATAGGTGGATTTCTTATGTTACTAGTCCAAAATTATGAATTATAGTTGACATACTATGTTTGAAATCATAATATAACTAAGGTACGTGGCATTGTCACACCACATGAATCGAAAAAGGGTCTTCTCGCTATGACTCTTAGGCTTGTGAAAATTTTCACTAATAAGCCTCAACAGAGCTGCATCATGAGTTTCTAGCCTATATACCATGCAATTGGTTTATAAAACACATCATCCATAAAAGATCAAACTCATTCCGCATGTAGTAAATACTTATGTAATTCATACATCTAGTCGTCAATGATTCTAACAATATTCCAAACAACGACATACAAAACTGACACTATCCTTCCATTCACACAAAACCCAAACAAAAATTTTTCTTTATTAAAGTAGAACATAAAAATTGAACAAAAGTTGGATGACTTACCTGGACGAACAGACAAACCTAATAAGAATGATAACTCATTAGAACTTGACATAATAAGTTTTAATTTAAACAAACAGTGAAATTGAGCCTACTAAGAATAAGAAGCATGAACCAACATAAAAGTCATCATGTACATGTAATTACCATTATCTATCACAATCATATAAATTATTCAAGTGTGAACACAAAGTAAATATCAATTTCTCACATATGGCCAATTCATGTGGACTAAATTGGACTTTGTACTACTATTAATAAATTGAACTCCCTTGTAAAGACCAAACTTGTAGTTGAAGAGCATGGGAACTTTATGTTTACCTATGTAAGAATGATATAAGTGTCAGTCATCATTTCAAGTTAAAGGATGAAGTATTCATTAATTAGTTACTAAAAGAATGAACTAAAGAAATTGAAGAACTAACTAGGAATTATTTCCTTTTATATAATCTTCACTATGAATACTTAATTTCCTTATAATTGATTGAAGGCCAATCAATTATAACCTAATTGGTAAGTCAAATTTGTTGTAGAGTATCTGAATTCAAGGTATAGTTCTCCATTTAGCACTTGATTTCTAGATAAGCCTTCCTATGCATTTATTATAGGAATTGTTTTGAAAATTTTGAATATATTAAGCCTTTGATAGAGGAAAATTTAAGATTTAATGCTTTTGGAATTTTTGGAAATCTATTGTGGAGAGACTATTTGGGGTATGTTGTGTGAATTAATTCTTGAATTAAAATCAATTTGGAATTTATACAACGTTTTATGCAATCTTATTCATCCACCAAATCCAAGGCTTTTGGATTTTGTTTCCTTATTCTAAGGTATATGTATAAGCTACTTATACAATCATCATCCTTAATAGAACTTTCATCGAGCACTTTGTAGGCTTTAAAAATTTATCCCTAACTAATAAAAAAACCACTTTCTTTTTCCATTCTTCACCAATATCAGACAACCTAAACCACATAAAAAAACCAACAATAATGAAAGCAAAATAAAACCTAAGTGTAAAGCATGGACGACTAACCTCGATGGATGATTAACTAGAGACAATGGAAGTAGACAATGCAAGAAAACGATGGAAGAAGAAATGAAGACCACGTGGGTGGCGATGGAAGAAGAAAACCAAAGAGGAATAAACGAAGAAAACCAAAATGAAAGGGGAGGGGAAAGCTTCATTTTTTCTGTTTAAAATGAAATGAAAACGACAACAAATGACGTTGTTTTCGTTTTTTTTTTTAATGTTGCAACATTTGGCATTGATTTTAGAAAATTTCACCAAATGTTAAACAATTGGTGATGATTTAAGAAAATGTCACCAAATCTTAAACAATTGGTGACTATTTTTCATAATCATCACCAAATGTTAAACAATTGGCGACAATTTTTAGTAATCGTTGCCATTGTATATCTGCCCTTTAGAGACAATCTCATGGAATTGCCACTAAAGGGACGTATTTGGTGATGAATTTTTAAAATCGTCACCAAATTGTTGTCCTTTGGTGATGTTTTCTTATATCACAGAAACGTCACTAAAGGAAGTTTTTAAACCGTCGCCAATTCTTTTCATATATATAGATTTTTATATTTAGCAATTTTTTGTAATATATCATTTCTTTAAAATAGTGTATAATTTACATAAAATAAATAGAGTTTTGTGACACCACATAAAATTGCCAAATCTTATATTTTAAAAGAGATTAATAAAAAGTATGTATTTATGTAAAAAATTTTAATTTTGTGTTTTTGGTTTTATAATTTTTTGAAATGACATTGTTGTTACCTAAATTTATTTTTAAACTTACAATAATATTAAATTTGAGTTTTAAGAATATGATATTAATATTTAATATTGATTTCCATTTTTACTATTTTGCAATTATTTTTGAATTGTATTGCAATATATATAATTATATAAGGTAATTAATATAATGTTATATGAATGTCTATATAATAATTGTAACTAGTACAATGATTTGTGAACGTATAGATAATAGATAAAATTTCTCACATCTTGCTTATATAAAATATTAGTCTATTTAATCATAATTCTCTATTTATTATATATAAATTTAGTACTGTTATATAAAATTTACTTATTATATAAAATTTCCTTGCCAAAGATGAAGGCAAATGGTAATGGGCCACCTTGACAACGATTTTCTGAATCATCGCCAAATGGTATATTTCTTCCGAATTAATCAACAAAGACATCGTTTGGTATATTTCTTCATTTTCGTGTTAGCCATTGTATTTCCTTTTGGTTCACCGTTGAAAAAGTGTCACCTCCTTTGTTGTGGTCATCTCTTATAATGTGTTCATCACCGTTAAAGAAGTATTGTATCCTCTGTTGGTACTGTTCTTCTTTTCTGTTTTCAAGAACCCACCTTGTTGTTGTCTTCTGTTTTTCTGCTATGTTTTGGAGATTATGTGGGTTTTATGCTCTGCTTATGGTGTATGGGTTTTTGTATATGTTTGTGTTTGTATTTGGAAGATGGTGAATCATGTTTCTATGTTGGTTGTGCATAGGTTGACGTTTTTTTTTCCACCTTCCATGCTTGTTTGACAAAAGCCTACTAACTATTTAATGAAAGATCTGTTAGAATACTTAACTTCTGTAAGGGATGTTTATGTACTTCATTCTGTTTTCAACATTTAGGTGGTTCTTTTAATTTTTGTGGTAATTTTGTATATATATAGACCTCTCAATGCACTCCCATCAAAACTCCATTTCCTATGTTGTCAGTTTTACTCCAAACCCTACCTTCCTCTACCTCTCTTCTCCTATATTCCTACTCTCTATCCAGATAAGATTCTTCCTCTCTTATCTTTTCCGCAAGTATGTTATTATGTATGTAACTTAAGCTTTTGTTTTAAGTGTTCAATATACAAAAGCTTTTCCTATGTATTCCTTGATAGGATCAAGGGTATTAAGAACAAGAGAATTGGTTCAGGTCTAATGTTGGACTTGAGCTTTGTTGTTTTTGATCATAATAAATAAGAAGTAGCTGAGGAGAAGGTTGTTTTTAGCGTCAATTAAAATGAATTACCTTTTCTTTTTGTTGCTAGGATTTGTATGGTAAAGTTCCATTCAATTTTGGATCAATTCATTCCTCCCCTAAGAATTTATGGATTCAATTACCAAAAGAATTTAATTAAACATAATTAATTTAACGCTAAATTGACTTTTCAGAATAAAATTGTTAACATTATTTATCACGAAATGTCAACTTAGAGATTAGCTTCGAATGGCAAAAATGAGCTCCACTAGGAATATGAAAAAATTCTCCCTAATAAAGAGCAAATCGATGCATAAAAAATCTCCTCATCAAACACTAATCACCCCTTTCCTTCTATAGCTGATCTTCTTCTTCAAGATTTTTAGTATCATCTAAATTACTAAAAACCACTTTAATTCTTAATTTATTGCTTAAATCTCTAAAAAATGATTACTGCTTCAAATTTAAATTTGAGAAAATAAATCAAACACGTATGAGTGAAGTCATCAACAAAGATTATGTAGTATTTACTCCACTCAAGTGAAGGAGTTCTTTAAGGTCCTGCAAGATCAGTGTGGATGAGTTGCAACTTCTCTATTGCTCTCCAGGAAGATTTCTAAAATGGAAGTCTTGCTTGCTTACCATATTGGCAAACCTTGCAACCTTGTAATTCTAATTCCAGTTAAGGCCTGAGCAAGCTCTTTTCTCTACAGGCTCAACGCTACAACATGGTGGAAATGGCCCAGTCTTTTATGCCAAGTTTTAGTGATGCTAACAATTATGGAATAAGTTGTCCACTCCTCCTATAATGGATTAAGAGAAAAACTCTTTCCCTTTATTTTAACTGTAAACGTATCTTTATATGTTACATCTTTGATTAAGCATTTATTGCCATCAAAGATGACTTTGAAACTTCCTTCAAGTAGTTGTCCCACACTTAACAATTTTTATCAATATCAGGCACAAATAATACATTCTTAATTAATTTTGTATATGAGAAACTTTCAATTTCTATAATTCCTTTCCCTTTAACTGCCAAGTATTCTCCATTATTATCTTTACTTTGGATACCACTGATGTATCAATCTCTTCGAAAAGATCACGATCAAATGTCATATGGTTGGTGCAACCACTGTGTATAAGTCATTTGTCACTTAAGCTACTGGCTGCAAAACAAGTTACTATAAAGCGTTATTCCTCCTTTTGCTAGTGTGCAATTACCAAAATATGTCCTTGAGACTTCCTTTTAATTCTGCTTCTTTTTTTCATTTCCTCATTGGTTTGTTTGCACTTTGGCTAGTAATGCCCCTTCAAAAAAACCTTCAAAGCTTATAAACCTTCGTTTTTCTTGAGCCTACAAAGCATTGAATAATTCTGCCAGACTAATCTTTTTTTGGAAATTAAAACTCAATTATATTATGAAAGCTGCAACTTATACACTATCTTTTACAAGAATCCTCTAAAAAGAAATGAGAACAACTACATTACTCAACATATACACAAACTACACTTCAAAAATTAGATTGACCAAATCAATCTAAGTTCATGGCTAATGTAGTTTTGCTTCCCTTTGGCTATCAACGTCTCTCTAATCAAATTAACTATCGTCTCAACTAGTTCATATTTATGAAGCTCCTCTTTCTTGTAAATTCTTTTATTCCTCTCCCTTTATATATAATGGACTACCATCTGAAAGGATGTCTTAATAATAAGACTATCCCATTGGCCAAGTTTGGAGAACCTAATGATGTCATTCAATGTTTCTTCCCATTCAAATGAGAACTTTGGAATTCTAATCATGTGCAATATCCTGCTCCACGTCGATTTACTGAGCTCACATTCAAAGAAGAGATGGTTTCTACTCTCATTTGCTAGTTTACATAAAAACGCAAAAGGGACCAAAACTTCCAAACCAACGATCTTTTGTTCTCAACCTGCTTTTAATCGCTATCCACAAGAAGATTGCGGATTCTGGCCACATATCCTACTTCCAATCTACATCTGCCCATAGGACTGTAACCACTGGAGCCATCTCTATATTATAAGCTGATTTGTTAGTGGAATCACCACTAGTATGAGCGGTCCATTTCATATTATTCATTCTAGTGTTAGTAGGCAAGTCAGAAAAATAGCTTTACAGCAAAATGAAAAAACATGATATTGTTCATCCTATTCCTCTCCTGGATGAACCTTACAACTTTTGCCTCTTTAGGAATCCTACTTCTTAGGACTTGTAATTTATTTCACAACCATAGGAGACTAAAATAAGTCTAGTTATCAAACCAAAAACTTATATCCTCACCATTCCCTAGCTTATACTTCATATAGGGATAAATATTCTCCCTAAGATTCAATAAACTCTTAAAGATCCAAGAATAGTCTTTGTTCAGTTGAAGTTGCCAAAAGCTTTAGACAGAGAGATGGTAGGTTTGCACCCATTTAACCCACAACGCTTCCTTATCAACAAATAATCTCTAAATCCTCTTTATTAGTAAGACCCGTTATAATTGGGTAATCGATAAAACTTCTAATCCCCTTAGTTTTTTGGAAAAATAATTTCATTCCATTTGACCTTGGCCCTTTTCACTTTTCGGTATTACCATTCCACAGAAAAGATTTTAGTAGCCTTTCCATTTCCATAATCACTCTTTTAGGAATAACCTTATGAGCTGCCTAGTGGACATGCATGCTATTCAAAACAGACGTAATGAGGGTGGCTCTTGCAGCTAATGATAAAAACTTGTTCTGCCAAGCAAAAACTATAGCTCTTAACTTCTCTAACAACGGTAAGAAATCTAAGAATTTCGACTTACCTCATATGATTATTATATCTCACATATAAAAGAGTAAAAGGTTTTAAGTTTTAACCCTAAAATTTTGTAAATTTCCTAAATTCTGTAAATTTCGTAAAGCAAAAAAGAGAAACCTAAAAGTTACAGAAAGCCCTAACATCCCATCGTCACTCCCCTATCTGACGCATCTTCACAGCCGGCCATTTCTCTCTAATCTTCATGCAAGGGTTGTCTTGCCTAGTTCATGCATCAAAACTGTCACCAGATCTGTGCCTTATCCTTCGTTGAAGGGATTGTGTTACTTGGTTAACGCATCTTCACTGTCCCCTGATTCGCAATCTAGTCTTCATTGAAGGGGTTGGCTTGCCTGGTTCATGCATCATCTATTGAAATTAAGGTAGGTCCCAGAATTAAGTATTAGCCATTAGACTTAACAGTGATAAAACATTTGATTCTGAGGTTCCAAAGGTTTGAGGTTAGAGAATTATGAGGTTAGAGCGGTAAAAAGATGAAAGTGCAAAGGTTAGAGTAGTCTGAAGAAGATAGTATGAATGAGATGGGCATAAGCAAACTAGTGTTAGTTTCATCTTCTACCAAAAATGGTCAGGAGCATTCACCTTGAACCACTGTCAAATCCTAGCAGAACCTTAGATGCTAAAGAAAATTATAGAAAACTTCAAGTACGAAATATTTTAAAGAAATTGTAGAATGGGTAGCTATTGGGACTAGCTACTTTTCTATTGTGTTCTAATTGGTAGAAAAATTCATCTTTCCTACCAATCATAAAACAATAGAAAAGCAATTGGTCCTACAAAATCCTAATTTGATGCTTTTAATTCCATTTCCCTCCTACATCCTTTTTGCTTTACTAGTGGGAGTATTTGTCGTATGAGTGTGTATTTTTTAATTGCAACTAATGTATTTTTTTATGTTGTTGTTTGGAATACTCTGACTATCATTGATGATAACATAAAGTTCTAATTTTGTTATTCTAGAAGTAACTTAAATATGAAAGACTCTAATTAGTAGTAACTTAAATTTGAGAGACTCTAATTACTAGTAACTTAAAGTAGTAGTAACTTAAATTTGAAAGACTCTAATTACTAGTAACTTAAAGTTGATGTAACAATTGAATTGAATAAGGATTACATTTAAAATGGATATTTTTGACACACTGAGAGATAATAAACCATTAGGTAGGTATATAAGCTGGAAACCAGTGATGCAGCTCCCATGAGGCTTATAGGTGAAAATTTTCACGAGCCTAGAAGCCACAGCGAGAACATGTTTCTTGATTAACAAGTGTAAACAACTCCACGTACCTTAATTAATAGAACTTAATAAGTTGGTTTATGGAATTGTTATGAATATGTTAAGCATCATACGCTATGCTAGGCTTGAAATTTTCACTTTCACTTTATGTTAGAACCCGATCCTGGAACCGGATCCCCAACCGAAATAACGAAAAGTGGAACAACTAGAACAAGGCAAATAGCAAAATGCGGAAGCCAATAGCAAAAACGAACGGAAGCGAATTGCAAAAGCGAACTCGAATCACAAAGCAAGCGGAAGCAAAGCAATTGCGAATCGAATACAGAATCGAAACGGAAACAAATGAAAG
>JANIJH010000224.1:63253827-63265080 GCA_024520975.1 Erythroxylum areolatum | reverse complement strand
AAAATCTTGGGCATTACAAATGAATTATCTCAAGCGTTGAAAAGGAAGGATCAAGACATTATCAATGCAATTTCTTTTATTAAAGTTTCCAAACAACGACTACAAATGATGAGGGATGATGGGTGGCAGCCCTTATTTGATGAAACATCTTCATTTTGTGAGAACCATGATATTGCCATTTCAAATATGGATGAAAATTTTGTACAATGGGGAAGATCAAGGCGAAATGCACAAAAAATGACGAATTTGCATCATTATAAAGTGGAATTATTTTACACTGTGACTGATATACAACTTCAAGAGCTTAACAATCGCTTCAATGCGGTAAATACTAAGTTGCTTATTTGTGTGGCATGTTTGAATCCAAGTGACTCTTTTTATGCTTTTGATAAGCAAAAGTTGATTCAGCTTGCTGAATTTTATCCTTCTGATTTCTCTAAAGTAGAGCTTATTACCTTGGTGATCAACTTGATAATTATATTGTTGATATGCAATCTGATGATCGATTTTCGATATTAAATAGGATTAGTGATCTTGCCAAGAAGCTAGTTGAAACAAAAAAAGGATGTTGTATACTCTTTGGTGTTTTTACTTGTGAGATTAGCTTTGATTTTGCCTATTGCTATTGCATCGATGGAAAGAGCATTTTCTGCAATGAAGATAGTAAAAAAATCGCTTGCGCAATCAAATGGGTGATTTTTGGATAAATGACTGTTTGATCACATATATTGAAAAAGATATCTTCAATAGTATTGACAATGAGAAAATTTTACAACGATATCAAAATATGAGAACTTGTAAGGAACGATTGTAATAGGTTATATGTAATAAGCTCAAGACAATGATGTAATTTTTTGTTTATCAAATATACAAATATTTGTATTTTTCAGTAATGTAAGGGTACTTTAAATATTTTGCCCCCACTCAAAATAATTTTTGGATCCGTCCCTGACTGAAAGGAACCTCAGATTGTTCCAAAACAAAAAGTTCACAGGAATGCTCTTTCCTATGAAATAATTGGCAAAACAAGGATGCAAATTATACTTCATCAACTTCATCTTAATTGCAGTTGGGTGATTCCAAACAATTAGAGATTGCCTCGTGACTAAGTGCTTTATATGTACTTGTTGATCCTCTATTTTCCGGAAACCTTTGTGCTGGTCATTGTTCAATTTATATAGCTACTTGGGCCAAATTTAGGCTCATAGTTTAGCTCGTATATCACTTGTTTGCTTGCATGGCTTCATTGGCCTAGGTACGTTTTCTCCTTTTTTTTAAGGTATTGTAAAGCACATTTATGTTTGCTCTTTTTAAGCTTAATACATTCCTTTTTTTTTTTTTCAAAAGAAAAGTAGTAAATAAGTGTTAATAGTATTATTGCTTATTTTATGTATTACTACTATTGTACAATAAATAAAAGTTTTAATTTATCATCTCATTAAACTAATAAATATTTTATTAATAATTAATACATTTATCATATTTTAATATAAATAGAGTAGTTTAATAAAATTAATATATCAATTTATTTGAGATACACTTTCTTGTGATTTGGATTAATTATGGTTTGTATTCTAATTCTAATCATCTCGTGACGTGACTAGTAAGACTAATTCCAGACCTTTTATAAAATATAAGACTTCCTATAAATATTTTCAAAGAAAAGGTTAATGCCCTTTTACCTTGATTTATTGTACTATTTCCATTAGTGAAAACATGGAATATATTAAATACCGGGCGATTACATTATTCATAATTAAATATAGAACATTCGCAAGCTTGATGCTAGGAGTGGTACTTTCCTGTTCGGCCAGCAAGCCTGCTAAGGAAGCATCATCTTTTGCGCATGACACGAGCAATCTTTAGTCATTGATATAAACTTAAACATGTCACCATGAAAATTATTCACTCAAGACTTAGACAAGCCGTAATTTAGGTGTGTAGGTGTCTTTATATATCTTTTCATCCCCACCATTGATGCACAGCAACTCCCTCATCTCTCAACCTTCCATAGAGAGACAAACACTCCCAATAAGCCCTGTTACTCTTTTTCCTCTCCTCTTTTAGCCATTGGTTCTTGCACTCCAAAAACAACTCATCAACCAAACCAATTGTCCTTCTCTCGATTAGCTCCTCCACCACATCTGCTTCTGCCTTCATCACAATAAACTCCTCATCTCCCACATTTTTCAATAACCAATTTGAAACATCAGCTGATGATTCTCCCTTGCTGGAAACTTCTTCAGATGCCCATTCTACATTATAAAGCTGAAAATCTTGATTCCTAGTTGGATAGTTCTCGGCGAACCATACCATGACACCGTTCTTTTCCTCCTGAACGCCCACATTAATGAAGACACGGCGTGGATAAGCTTCTAAAGTATCTCCCATCAAATCAGGAAGATAGTTGAACCTTTTTAAATACTTTATTGAATGTGCCAAAGCCTTTCTCGGTGGCTCAAGAAGAACATCTTCCAGGCCCTTCAATGCCATTTTCCTGGCCTCTAAAGCCAACTGACAAAGCCGGCTCCTGGCTGATGAATCTGTCAACTCATTAACCAGGCTTGTTTTCCTCATTGCCACGATTGTTGAATCATAACGCCGAAGATGCACAACTCCATAATTTGATTGCTTCTGCAAAGCATTTGAAAGGTCGTCACTCATTTTGGTAACCACAATTCCCCCAACTTTGACTACACGATCCAGAGATTTTGCATCTTCAAAACTGAAAGCAAATGACAAATCAAATGTTGCATCAGGAAATTTCTCTTGCTCTAAATCAGATTCCAATACGAAATCAATGTCCTTGGCATTTAAGAATCTAGAACCATCGATCACAACCCCAATGCCCGAGCTGACAATTAGTGCTTTATCCCCCTTCTCGATAAGGCCCTCATTGGCCAGATCTTGCAGCAACAAATCCAGATAATCAAAACCAGTCGAATCAGAACCATAATCATATGCGGATCCATCATAATTCAAACATGAAGAAAGGTAGCTTAAGATGGAGCCTACGCAAGGCAACGTAAGAATAACCAGAACCAAAAACAACGAGCGAGACAGAACTCGAATAACTCGTGCATCAGGAAGCTTAATTTCCAGAAGGGTATCAGAATTCGATGGAATTCCACCATTCTGAGAGCTTTTCACATTGATCTGATCCTTGGCTCGACACCCACGAGCCAATTCCATGTCTTTTTTGTTTACAAGTCCACTTCTGAACACAACACAAAACCACCTAAAGCTACGACTTGCAATCAAGCGAAAATGAGTTTGCTCGCCGATTTGGCAAACACCAAAATGGCAATAGTTGATGAAACTTGTACAATTTCAGAGAAAAAAATGCCAACAAGAAGATAAAGAAACGATCTTTAGCGAGTACAAAACCTGGAAGCGGTGTGGTTACTACCCACGAGTGCCTCACGAATGCTTTTGATTCTACACCAAAGCAAGAACAACTTTTTAGTCCGCTCAAATTCCATGTTGCCTCTCCCTCTCCTATATATTTCTACCAACCCCTATAACTATATATCACCAAAACCACCTTTTAATTACGTTTTCGACCCTACCCAGATGAAATCAACCACCGCCACCAAGTGCCAGGAGCTTGGAGGAGAGGAAGGGAAAGAAGTCAAGAACACAAAACGCAAGGGCAAAGACGATGAGATAGAGCGATACTGGTGGGGTAGGAGGACTCTGAATGATTTGAGAAGTGTGTTCCTTATTCGTTGCAGTTTGTGTTAATCTGAGTGGTGTGGGGGCAGAGCTAGGTAGGAAATGGTTGGCATTTATATGCAACTTGATGGGGCGTTTGTTCATGAATTGTGTGAAGGTGTGGTTTGTGCAATATTTGCTTTAATTAGCCTCTCCAACTTGTTACAAGCCGTGTGAAGTCGGCGTCTTAATTCCGGAAGATCATCATGCAAAACAGAGGATACATGAGCTTGCACAAAACCAGCCTCCTTAATGGAGATTACTGCACTTTAATATGGAAAGTATACACGTGTCAACTTCTGTAATAGTTTGTCATTAAGCTTATAGGTTTTTAAAGCTTGGTTCTCCTTATGTCATTTATAGCCTAAAACATATGTTCTCACATCTCATAGGTTTTGTGAACTTTTATGGTTCGATTGCATGATCCTCCTTCTAACTAGATACTCCCTCCGATTTATAATAAGTGTCTTTTTAGATACATTTTAATTATTCAAAATAAGTATTATTATTAACTTTGTATACATGTTTATAATTTTTCTTCCAAAATTAACCTTTCATTTCTCTCTCATCTTAATTACACAGATCACAATTTCAAGGCAATTTAATATGCAATTTCTCTCACATGGGAGTATTAATAAGGGTATATCTATAATTTCATTAGCTTTCTTAATAAGCGTGTATTTTTCTAAAACGACTCTTATTATAAATCGGAGGGAGTACTAACTTTATTTCTCTTTATACTATGCATTTGTTCTCTAATCCATTACTTAATTTCTCATAGAAGAGTTTGGATAGATTCACATAATCTTTGAAAATTCTCCTATCCCTCTTCTTCCGCGCATTAAACACATAAGGGGTAAAGCCTAAAAGTTAAATAATAAATGCCTAATTTACTGAGGCTCCTCCTCACAAAATTTTCATCTATTATTATTATGAAATTAGGGTAATATATGTAAAGTATGAAGCTTGTTCTTAGTCAGTAACCATAAACAGAAAGACATTTCAGGTTGAATATTCTTGCTGCAGATCACTCTTACCAATGTCAACTTTTGTTCCCCCCACTTATTAATCTTTTTATACAAGATTGTTTAGTGAAAACTTCTGAAGAGTGATAAAGTCTTTCATACTTCTCCTCCCTACCTTGACAGCTAAGATCCTTTGAACCACTTACTTTATTCATTGGACTTTAACTTTCTCACTTAGGGGACTTATCTCTCAGGATTCGAATCATGAGCCGTGATTGTATCAATGATCCCTCATTTCTCCACTTGTCAAACAAGAGCGAAGCATTCTCACCATTGCCTATCTCATATTTTATGCAATTAGCTAATTAACTCCTCAATCTCAACATTTGTTTTTAGTAGATATTTTAGATTTCTCTTTTAAATCCCATAAAATTGTGCCTTTCAACAAATAAACCTACAACCATATACTCTATAGAGAATTTTTGTTATCCAAAATCCTTCATATTATAGTATATTTCCCAGTAGCACTTTATTGCTTAATTAGATGGAAGTGATTCTCAATCCCCTCTCATCCAATAGTTTACACACTTTACTCCAACTAACTATTTCCACAACTCTCCCTTCCTTGTTCCCAGCCCTTAGGAAATACCTTTTAAAAAATTTCTATGATCTTAGTTAGCATTTTGGATATAACAAATGGGAAGCCCAGTAAATCTGTAGTGAACTCAGTACTGACTTGATGAGTTGTAATTTACTAGCTGGAGATAAATTCATATTACACTAGCCTCCTAATCTCTTTTGCACTTTTTCCACTAAAGAGATGTACTCCCTAAATATAGTCTCTTGGTTGTAATAAGTAAGCGTAACTGGGTGAGTAGAGGTTACTTTTCTTGAATACATATTATATTAGTTAACCATGAAGTAAGGTGGTAAGCACTCAATGATAGGATTAGATAGCTTTAGCTCTTATTAAACTCCAATCCTGAAAGCTCTGTGAACAATCTGAAAACGTAACCCCTTCGATCCTTCCTTTATTGACTGGAGTTTCCTTACACACAAATACATCTTATAACCCTAATATAGCTTAGCCGTCCCCCTTATAATCACTTCATTGAATACTTGCTCATCTTCTAGATAATTATTAAACCTAAAAGGAAACATGTTATTCCTCTTTTCAAAGATATTCTGCACCAACACTAGAGTGTGATCCGAAATTAAAGGGTTCATAAATAGTGTTTTATTTTTAGGAAATTAAATAATCCATTCCCTATTTATTAGTTCCCTATTCAGCTTTTTCCTAATCCGCCATATTGAGCTTTGTTTGTTGCTTCATGTATAAAAATTCCTTTCATACCTTAAGTCTATTATTGTCATCTTATCCACACATTCCTTGAAGTTATGATAGTAATTCCTCGAACACATATTTTCATTAGCTTTAGATTCAAATAATGTACTAATTAAATCCCTTAAAATAATAGAAGGACTATTGATTGATTGATTGAACTCCTAGAGCTTATCCACCAACAACTTCCCTTGCAAAATATGGTTGGATCTATAAACAAAAAACACAACTACCTCAGTATTTTCTTACATAAAATAAACCTTTAAATGTATTTCCTAGTCATTAGAATGTAATACTTGAACTTTAACCAGTTTTTGATCAAAAGTTATGTTGGACCCCGTTTTCGGAGTCCAACTCAGAGATCATAAAGCGTGAGTTCATTCTCATGAAAATCTCCTTAGAGTAATTCCAATAAAATAAAAAAATTACAGCATCTGCAGTGAAGGACTTCGCCTCGGCAACAGAATGTTTGCCTCAACGAAAATGTTAAAGTGATTTCCCTTTATCATTCGGGAAAAGTTCGCCACGATGAACTCTTGACTTCGTCGCGGCAAAGATGCTCAATTTACCACACCGAATTTCCTTTCATCTTTCCTAACCTTAATTTCAATCTAAATTGTCCCAAAATCACTTCCTTTAACGCACACCATTTCATAACCACTCCACTACCAATATTATCTCATCAAACTATCTAGGCTCTTTTCATTTAATTCATTACTTACAACTAATTGTCATTCTTCATAATTTCCTATCCTTCTTTTTCCATAACATCTCACTTATGTGTAACAACAATTTATGTTCAAAATTCATCATCTCAAATCGATAGCTTTTTCAAGTATACCTAATTTCAACTCAATCTTATCCATACACAAATTCATACTTCCACTCAACATCATCCATACATGATTCATAATTCATTAACGTCAAAAGATAAGAGTTCTTACAAAGAAGTAATGACATTTCAAACCACAATACATCAATGTCTCAAAATTCCAAAATACATAAGATACTTGAACTAATAATCCTTGAAATGCGACTAAAACCTCATGATTACAAAATCTAGCTTAAATTACAAAACATGTAGAACTCGAAGCGATGCCTTGACTCTTGATCACTCGATCTCATTTTCTTCACCTAAAGATGAGACGGAAGGGGTAAGCTCAAAAGCTTATGGGTAACAAGTTTATAATCGAGAAATAAGCAAAAACCCTTTTATAAAACTCATTTTCATTGAACCTTGTCATAAACATAGTAATTCACCATTTAAAAATCATAAATCACTTGTTTCATGAAATTCTCAATTTGTCAAACAGTTCATAATAGTACAAATCATGTATGCATCCATCTTGTCAAACATATTATGAGCACATAAGCACATCAGAATAGTTTGGGTGGATCCAAAACAAAACGTACTACACATTTTCCATAAGGGTCCTGTGTAACCGTGAACAGAACGTACTAACGCAATCATACATAATGGTTTTGCGTAGCCGTGAACTTATGAGAGTCTATGAAGGAGTTCCATGCCACTAGCGGGCAGGCGGGAGAAACCTTTAGTCGAAGTGCGCTTGACTTAACTTAAAGGACCACCACAAACCCACATAACGTGTATTTCATGACTTACAAAACATATTGTCCAAAAAGGCACTTTTCGAAAACTTGTTTTTCATGAGCATGAAATGTTTGAAATGCATTTCCATGCCATAATTCATTCACAAAATTCATATACTAAACATATGAACATTTCTCAAATATTCAAGTAACAATAATGCAACATTTATAAAACAAAATGAAATCATTTAACTCTATTGCTTTTGAAAACATAATTATGGCTCATTAACTCTATTATAAACATGAAACCTACCTTGATTTTCTTGCTTAAAGACTTGCTCAAAGGTGCCTCATACATTGCTCCTCTCGCCTTCCTTGATTTCCTTTAACAATAGCCAAAATTCCATTCAATAGGAATTTCAATTTATGATCAAGTAAATGAAGAAATTTGATAATACTTTCTTGTAGAACAATGTTTCCCATTGTCTTAAGTTTTAAATGACTCCAAAATCATTTTATTTGGTTTAATACTCTAAAAGTTATACCAAAAACATTTTCAAGCTGGTCTTATACTAAAACAGCATTCCATACTCAAATTTCATCCAAAATTTAAAATCCTTAGAGACTAAATTTGAACTCAATTCCTTCATACAATTTGTATCCCTATGTCTCTAGTTTACACCAAATTAAAAACCACTTCATTTTGTTAACTACACAAAAAGTTATACCCAAAATACCCAAATACATTCTATGCTGGAAAGTTCGCAGCGGTGACCCAGAAAAGTTTGAGTTGGAAAGTTCGTTGCGGCGAATTTTTACAGAAACGTACTCTAGGAACTTTTTTTTCTACATTTTCCAACTTTTTACCTCCCAAATTTCACATATATCCCATCTAAACACTAAACCATCACTTCTACTTCATTTTCAACTTCATTTCAACCCAATCTCATTAACAAAAACATCAAAATCTATCTTTGATCTTTAACCCTAAAAGAGAACACTTGCCTATAGCATTCACTAACAACTTCCCACAAATATTAAGCTATATTTGAGTTTTATTCAACCGTACCCATGAAATTTAAAGCATAACTTACTTGTTGGAGGTTCAAAATCTTCAAGATCTCCAAAACCCTAGCTTTCTCTTCTTTTCCTCTTCATCCACGTTTTCTTCTTCTTCTAAATACAAGACAACTTTTCTTCTTCTTATTTATACTCTAAATAAATGTGAAATATCCACTTTGCCTTTCCTTTAAGCCTTATATCCTTTAACCCTAAGTGACTTGCCAATTTTGCCCTTGATACATTCTTACAACATTAACACTTAAATTTCATCAATCCATGCAATAAAATCCTTCTAACCTTGACATGATAATTAACTCCAAAAATTTAATCTATCAAAACCTCAAAATTCTTTTAAATCATGCTTAACTAGAGAAAAAAATTTCGGGGGCCAACAAGTTATCACAATATGTCCATAGTGATGATTATGATGATTTGATAAGAAAGATCATTACTTCCTCAATATCTCTAAGCTAGATAGTCTCTCCTTAACTTACTTTAGTCTCTAAAATGCCAAATCAAACAGGCTTATTATCTAAAATGAAATCCCTTATTGCTAATCGTTCTAAGGGTTATTGATTCTCCCCATATTCCATGACATTATTGACACACTAATGTCACTTTATCTTTAGGACCTCTAGCCATATTCCTTATACATATCCTTTTATCCACTTTAAATTCCTCATTATCCATCAACTTATCCCCTCCCTCCCTCTCCCTCTAGCCTCTTCAATGGATTCTTTCTCCATTATTATCAGGCTATTGAGATTATTCACTACCTCCTTATGAATCTATTGATCCCCCCTCTAATCTAAACCTTCTATAACCCCTTATATAGTTTCCTTACTTACATTACCTTGTATATATAAGGTTTCATAAACAATTACCCTCCCTTTTTGATCTACTAAGGATTTAGTTAACTTCACAATCTCAGTCTTCTCATTGCTTGGGACACTAAAGTTTATCCCATTCTCATTTGCACTAGATCCCTCTTGGACTTCCTTACCCTTATTAGGACTTACTTCTGTCTCCAAGTCTAAATTAGGCTCAAATCTCATTAATTCATTATAATCACCTCTTATAAATCTTCTGCCAGTCTCTTTCCACTGTTTACCATGCATCCCCAATATAAGTTTCCATTGGTATGTTATTCAAATATAGTCATCAACTAATGTTTCACCCTCCTCTAACCTCATCAGGGGAATTTGCTCTAGAAGTTCCTTCTCCAATCTCACACTCAAGCATATTCTTGCATTTCCTACACTTCTTCTTAAAGATATGTTCTCATATATGGTTTTTCCATACAGTTTTCCAATATGCTTAGTGTCTAGACACCAAAATTATATTGAAGTTATGCCTATACCTTTGTACCGTAATCTCATTTAGGTCTGTTTAAGTAAGACTCAACCTCTCTCACAGATCGTCAACCAACTAAACACATTCTCAATATATTGAGAAGTAAGGCTTAAATAAGCTATATATAGGCACCCGTGGCTTGACGGATAAATTACAAATCAGAATCTTAACTGAAGTAAAATGCCTAGGTCACAACTATCCTTATCAGATTACATCACACTAATGAATTAGATAGCGCCTCCATCTAAAAAAGACTCTATTTGATTAGATACAGTTACATCACTACTAATAAGATAAGATATTGCATTGAATTAGGAAAGATACACCCATATCTACAATGATCTCCATTATCTTTAGATGATCCTCCTATATTCTCTTTAATTTTTAGAGTTGAAGTTCACATGTGATCTTTTCTATCACATCATCCAAGATCTCCTTACAATCTCTATCCATTGATAAAGAGTTATCTAATCCCAAGGGTTTCATAGCACGCTAATTTGATCCAATACTTATCCATTTCAAGTCCATTAATTATAGTTCATCTATTTGAACATGCACTAAGTCCTTAACCCATCAACAATATAGCCTTAGCTAAGTTAATCTAGAAAGGATATGAAATGAAAACGATCTAGAAGGGGGGTTGAATAGATCTTTTAATCTTTTCGCAAAGTGCTACAAAACAAAGAATTAAAACACACGAAACAAACTAGCAAATTGAAATGTAAAGAGTAGAGAAGAAACACAAACACAACGTTTATAGAGGTTCGGTGCTAAGACCTACATCCTCTACCTAAAATCCTACTTAGGATTTTGTCAAAGCTTTTTACTACACACTTTTTAGTTCAGTATGAACTCTTACAACTTAACTTGACTTCTAGCTCAAGCTACACCTTACAAACAATTTGTTTTCCCGGTACAAATCCTACCTCTCAAGTGATTCTTCTTTAATCACTCAGCTCACAATAACAATGATAGAAATGAAGTAGTAAAGCTCAGTACAACTGAATACAATTAGAACATGCTAAGAGCAAAACGAGAGCAATATGAAGATAATTTGAACTATAGCAAGTATGCTTAACTTTTTAGACTTGTACATTCAATCCTCTAGAGTTCCGTCCTTTTATATGGAAGCTTTAAGATGTTTTTAGACGTTGTAGAAATCTCCTAGCGGTTGTAGAATACTCCTAGTCATTGTATGAAGATTTTTCTCCCGTTTGTAATCAATTGACACAGTCAAATTATGTTCAGCTGTACTGATAGTCGACT
>JANIJH010000224.1:63212506-63227143 GCA_024520975.1 Erythroxylum areolatum | reverse complement strand
TTCACATACAAATTATTACAATGCAAGCTAAATGCTCTTTAAATTATGCTAAACCTAATGCAATTAGCACATAACACTCTTGAAAAGTGAGTTAACTATACCTAATATAATATAATTTATAAATTGAATTGAACTCAATCAATGGCATGAGACAATTCACCTCTACACAAGAAATTAACCTTTGCTTAAACCTTCAAACTCTTGTACTACTTACAGAGGTAACTATACATAATCACTAGTTTAGACACAACTGATTCATAAACACACTCATAAACCAAGTTAGAGATCATGCAACTGCTCTATTAAGAGTGACATAACTATACCTAAAAGGTGGGGCTACTATGCTGGTGGATTCTGCAACCCATCTCCACACAGAAGCACAATTTCTATAGAAGTGCTTATTTCTGTACCAAATAGCCCCTCATTATAATGTCCATAAGGAGTTTGATATTTTTATTAACTAAAAACCACTTCTGATCTATCCATGTATATGAACAAACATGCCTCTTCATATCTAGTTTGCTTTTCGTCCTCTAAAGTCCCAAAAGTGCCTAAATCACAATGCATACCAACTGTTCGACAACAAGGTTGACTGACAGAAATCACAATAAACATGCAAAAACATACCAAAATGTTCAATGACAACTATCAATTCTATACACCCAGAAAATGCTAATGCTCCACTAATTTCAAAGATTGTATTATAGGAACAATATCGGGTTGATATATCGATTAAGACTTCTGATACAACTTAAATAACGTCAACCAAAATCTAAAGAATAACTTCAATATGAAGAGTAAGATAGTGACGTTATGAGATAATTAAATTGGTAAGGAAGAGCATATGTTCAAAAACCCAGAAGAGCATACGTTCAAAAACCCAGAAGAACATTGAAGAACATACGTTCAAAAACCCAGAAGAAGAAGAAGAAAAATTCCAAACATAACCCACATTCTAAAAACCAAAACGGTCGGATAAATGTCTTACCCAGAAGAGAGGAAAGATGGTAGGACGCTGCTTCAACGAAGACGGAGGTTCGTTGGACACGGAACAAAATCAAATCTGGGGAAGAACGAGACGCAAACAATGAGCAAATGTATGGAGAATAGAGAGAGATTAGTAGAATATGTACACCCATATGCGTACATTGAAAGGGGAAGAGAAGCTTCTGCTACTTACCGCGCCTATCAGTGGAGATGAAGGTTTCACGAATGAGGACGCAGCTGTTGGCAATGAAGGTTGGTTTTAGGGATTCGACGTTTATGCTGAGGTTATTTTGGGCTTTTCTTTATCTTGTCTGTCGGACAAAAGTTTATGTCCGACATTTTTGAGTTGGACAAAATTTTCTGTCCTTGTCCCTTAAAGATAGGACAGAAATTAGTGAAGACGATAAGCAAACACGCCTTCGGACAGAACTTTTATGTCCTCGTCATCCGTCTTCACGTCCGAAGATGGTAACCAAACGCAGGGTTAAGTCACGCCTGTGACCTTACTTGTTATTAATTAAGTATATATATGAGAGTGTCACAGGTGTGACATTATATTTTTGTAAATTTTTTTATTAAATATAATTAAGATATATAATTAATTGATTAATTAATTATAATATATTTAACACATGTAAAAATAAATAATTAATTAACTAACTAAACGATTGCTTAATCAATTAAAATATAATAAATAAATTAATTACAATAATTAATTTTAATATAATTAATTGATTAAAATTTTTATTAAATATAATTAAAATCTACAACTTCAATGATAGAAAGGTAAAGTCTGGTAGTTGCACGATCGTGATAGATAGCTGATCATCTGTATTTACACGATCGTACACACGCATGATCGTAATAGAGAGGAAGTCATCCTCTGATCATCTGTACTTGCACAATTGTGCTCAAGCAAGATTGTGATAGAGAAGAGGTCATCCGGTGCTTGCATGATCGTGCTTTGACTTCCTTATTAATTATTAAGTATACATACTATAAGATTGTCACAGGTGTGACACTTAAATCACATCTGTAACACCTACATATTTTTATAATTTTTTATTAGATATAATTAATTAATTAATTAAAACATAATTAATTGATTGATTAATTATAATATATTTAACTCATATAAAAATTTAATTAACTAAACAATTGCTTAATCAATTAAAATATATTAATTAATTAATTACAATCTAATTAATTTAAATATAATCAATTGAATAAAATTTTTATTAAATATAATTAAAATCTTCCACTTCCTTATTAATAAAGTATATATATATATATGAGAGTGTCACAGGTGTGTGACACATATATATATTTTAAAATTTTTTATTAAATATAATTAAGATTTAATTAATTAGTTAATTAAAATAGTATTAATTAGCTGATTAATTAAAACATCATTACTTGATTAATTAATTATAATATATTTAACGCATATAAAAATATAATTAATTAATTATAATAACTTGCATATATAACTATAAATAAATAATAATAATTACTAACTAATAATCAAAATTAATAATTAATTAATATATTTAATAATTAATAATAATATGCACCATTTTGACTTAAAGAATAAACGTGCAATAATGCATACAGTAATATATACTTAATAATAATTAATAATTAGTTAATATTTAATAGTATTTAATAATAAATGATAACATGAAATAGGATATACTTATTAATCCTTCCATATGATTATTTAATTATTAATTCAGTTCTAATAGTGTTATTCGTGATTAATAATAATTATTAATTGGTTTTTAATTATCTTATTTGAAAAATTTCTTATCATAATAACTATATACTGCTATTGCATATTCCAGTAACTATTAAATAAAAACAAATTTTAACTTCCATCATATATACACCATTGGTATTAAACACGCAAGTCATACTGACAATTGTAAACTAACATAAAGTTAATTTAAAAAGTTGGATGATGAGATCCATAAATGATATTACCTGCAAACAACCAATTGTTGATTGATGTGAAATATAGAATCAATTGCAAAATTTATTAGAGTATACCGCCATTTTAGAGCCTCATGCATTTTAACTCATTATTTATTCTACGTGACACTTTGATATGAATAAAAGGAAATAGTCTACATTGAAA
This sequence comes from Erythroxylum areolatum, assembly GCA_024520975.1. Classification (NCBI taxonomy): domain Eukaryota; kingdom Viridiplantae; phylum Streptophyta; class Magnoliopsida; order Malpighiales; family Erythroxylaceae; genus Erythroxylum; species Erythroxylum areolatum. The sequence goes on along the minus strand of JANIJH010000224.1, from coordinate 63,224,019 downwards.
CAAGAAACACGCAAATAGCAAACTACTACCTACTAAAACGATCAGTAAAATAAGAAATTTACTAATAGTTATTCTCTAGTCGATCGTTTCGGCCCCATTGCTTTCTCTCCCTCCCTGTCTCTCTCTCTCTAGCTCCCCCATTCTCATTTTATGCTCCAAATCTCAATCAGTTTTCTCTGGTTCGTTCTACTTTGAATCATTAAAAAGTCTTAGTTTAGACTTTCTAAAACATTTCAACTTCTTGGAAGAATCTTTCTTCATGGTACTACTACCCACTTGTCTATTCCATCTTATGTTTATTTGTTGTTGTTTTCTATTTTCGGTTTCTTTTCTAAATCATGGATTGACATGTGCAGGCTCGAGAGATTGAAGGCATCAGATACGATGAGGATGGTTTCATTTTGTTATAGAAATCTATTTGGTTCTTGATTCAAGCCCTGAAAATTGATTACTTTGGCAGGCGTTTATAGAGAACATTAAGGGGTTGAAGCTTTTTAAGTGCTCATGGATTCCAATAAACCAAGAATCGAAAACATTAGTCTTCGTCTACCATCGCTATGCCATGGAATGCAGCATCACCATAAATAGTTAGTCTTTCTTTTTTATCCTTAAAAAAAGTTGTTCTGTTTTGTTGACTTCATTTTTTATTTTTTGGATGATTTTCTGATTCAATCAGGTACTATGATGAGACTTGCAAAACCAGGATATACTATTCATGGGATAGATTATGAAGGGCATGGAAAATCATATGGGATTCAACGTTATGTCGACTGTATAGATTTTGTCACTGAGGATTGCTACAATTATTTAAGTAGCATAAATGAGCTTATGTTTTGATTGGCAATGTACAGGAAAAGCTTAAATTTGTGAATGGGTGGCTCACGTGAATGTCATATTTGATGTGTGCTGGATTAGGGTAACTCACCTTTCCAACTTATGATGTAATGCATTATGGTTGTCACTGCCAGTGTGTTTCCCTGAGATTTGGGAGCTCACTTTGTGATGAAATTTGTGCTAGAATATTTTGAAATGTGCGTGAATGTTGTACTTTAGCTTTTGATGAGTGGCAATTTGAATAAAACTTGATGGAAGTTCTTTTTCTTGATGCTAATGCAAGGTCCAATTTCAAATTTGTTTCAAGAGGATATGAATCTACTCACAACTTGCAATGATCAAACTGTCATTTACTTATGTTAAGTGGTTTCTTTAGAAATGTTAAATTGTTCAACTTCTTGAACAAAAGAAGATAAGATATATGCAAAAAAGATGGAAAATATGATCAAGAAACAATTATAAGGGATTGAGGTAGGCTGAAATGGTTTAGATACTTTTACATCTTAAGGATATTAGAAAGATCACTATATTCCAAGTGCCATACATGATAGGCAGTTCATATTATCTCATACATCCAGTTCTATAATTCACAATGTTTTGATTAAATTGACCAATTTGCAGAAAAACGTTTGGGATGTCCAAGAGAAGAAATGCACTGGTGTTTTAACTAGTCACACAGGAAGTGCCAACTCTTTGTATTCCCACCAAACAAGTTTTGGTAAGCATTATAAAATCTTCCATCTCTGTGGATAGTTTGAGAAACTTAAACTTTCTAAAATAACAAAGTACTTTTTTCTAATAAGATCTTCTTGTCTCTAGTTCAAGACATTAATCGTTTGTCATATGGCACTTGAGATGCAAGACTTCCTTCAATAATAGATTTGGTCGGGCTTGTATAAGGTAGGCTAAAATATATTTTAGGCCTAAATGATTAAAATAATATTTATGGTATTGCTTTTTTTGACCATTTATTCAACAATTCAATTGAAGATAATAAGTAATCAGATTTTTTCTATTGTTTAGACTTCCTTCAAGAATGCAGTCATAATCTATGTTTAGAGGGATCATAGTTGTTAGCTTTTTGTACTCTCCCTATCTATCTAATGAGGATGTCCTTTTTTCGAATATTGTACATATACTGGATTAGATGCCCTTTGACTTGGATTGAAAATTTGAAACGTATGAAATCTTGATATTTGTTTCAATCATGATGTTCTCTATTTTTTCAACTTTATTAATCGCATGCTACATTTAATTTTTTTTAAGTAATCAACTTCATAGATGCTGCAATTAGTACATTTATTAAGTGATTTCTAATTGCAACCATTTTCTCAGAGACTTTATTGTTCATTCATTTCCAACAATGAGGTTAGAGAAGATTATGACAAATCTCCAATAAGTTATGATATCTCAACAATAAAACCAACGCCTTTTTTGCTTTATTAAATGTGGGATCTTGATGGACATATAGAAAGATAGGTGACAATGGGAAAAGAGACCAGATATTGCTTTCAAGTGGAGTATAAATGTACTCTTTCTTTTATTTAGACGAGTACACCAAATACCTTGATGCCTTAATTCATTTAAGGAAGTTAATGAAATGAAATAATTGCCACTTGCCTAGATGAAATGAAATAATGATCACGAACACCTCGATGCCTTTATTCATTTAAGGGAGTTAATGAAATGAAATAATTGCCACGTTTGGTAGCAGTTAGAAGACACAGACATATAGCTCCAATTTTGAAGATCTCAAAACTTTTCGACGTCAACCTATCTTCCTCCCGTTTAATAAAACTACTAATAGGAATAAAGTTTGGATAGTATTGCATTTTCTCTTTCTTTAGACCAATAATGGACCCCACTTACTAAGACAATAAATACATTCTTTCTCAATCTCTCTAGAATCTCCTCAGTAACTATTACTCTTCCTCTTCAAAGCTTCTCCGTCTCGTAAGTCTTCTTTATCTATCTTTTTATTAAAATATTGATAAGTCAACTGGTAGTGTCAATGATACAATGAACTTAAAGCTTCAGGTGAAAGAAGTTCGATGGTTTATACTCCCTCCGATTCATAATAAGAGTCGTTTTAAAAAAATACACGCTTATTAAGAAAGTTAATAAAATTATAGATATACCCTTATTAATACTCCCATGTGAGAGAAATTGCATATTAAATTGTCTTGAAATGGTGATCTGTTTAATTAAGATGAGAGAGAAATGAAAGGTTAATTTTGAAAGAAAAATTATAAACATGCATACAAAGTCAAGAATGACACTTATTTTGAATAATTAAAATGTATCTAAAACGACAATTATTATGAATCGGAGGGAGTATATTGTATCATCATTGTTTTACGATAATGGCTTTAAGCAATTAACAGAAAGTCACTACTCGTTATTTATTAAACATGAGAGCTTGATGGACATAAAGAAGGATAGCCTACATTGGGAAAACAAACCATATATCATATATTAAAGGAAAATAGTAAAGAGTTTAAATTTTGGTAGTCTATCAACCCAAAATTTGCACTTGCATACAGACAACTCTTAATGCATCCAGCAAGCACGTGTACATTATAGGTAATATAAATGTTAGTGCATAGAAATTGTGCATTATATAATCATCTTAGGAAAGTTTTTTTCTTTTTTACGCAAATTTTAAGTAAATATATTTAAAGGTTTATAAGACTACCTATTTAGTGTTTCAGTTTCTTCATCCATGTAATTCCTTTATCAATAAATTTGTAATGTTCTATATTACATATTTAAAGCACAAACAAATTATCTAGATTTCCATTGTTTCCTAGTTACACTGGCTAGTTACAGTCTAACTGTGAAGTTGCTTTAAGTAGAAAGAAACAAACATACAGACATAGTCATGCTAAGATACTACATCTGCATCACAATCCTCTGTAGCTCCAGAAATAGAATATATCTCCAACTCAATGCACAAAATTTTGGTAATTTAATGTATTTAAAAAATTTATGGTTTTTGAAATTATTATATATTTATTAAATAATTTATTAAGGATGTATAATTTATTATTAAGTTTATATATAATAAGGACGAATGGGATGTAATTCCATCCTATCGTCCCTTTCATAAATAGTTGGGATTTATTTGCTATACACTTATGTCACTGTCACTATGGTGGCTCATCTACAGTATTATTAAATATTTTAGCTATTTTAGACCAATAAGTTACAGAAACAATAATAATAAGAAATTTTTTTTCACATCAACTTTTAAACGTAATCATAATTTGTTTATGTAAGAACTTTTCAACGTAACATTTTTTAACGTAAACTTTTTCACATTACCCTTATTTGTCCATGCATGCAACATTTAATTAATTAACTGAATAATAATTAATAATAACAATTCAATCACTTTATTTGTTATATATATATATATGTGTGTGCGCGCGCGCGTCTCAATGATCCCTTAGTATATAGTATTTAATTAACTTAATATTAGTATATAATAGTTAGTTAGTTAATTAATTATAATTTAATTAGCGCATATATCCTTTGTCATTTTTAATTAAATATAATTTAATTATAATTAATTGACTAATAAAAATATAATTAATAGATTGATTAATTAAAATTTAATTAATTTATTGATTAAAATATGATTAAATGTTATTATTTATTATTTATTATTATTAAGTTAATTAAGTGTTATATATTAAGGGTCATAAGCATTAATTATATTTTAGTCAATTAATTAATTAATCATATTTTATATAAGCATTAATTATATTTTATTTATTTATTTATTTATTAATTATATTTAATTAAAAATGAAAGTTATATGTGTCACAAGTGTGACACTTAAGTCACGCTTGTGACCTTATATTTTAATTAATTAATTATATTTTAATTAATCAATTAATTAATTATGTTTAATTAAAATGAAAAATATATATGTGGCACAGGCGTGAAACTTAAGTTACACGTGTGACCTTACCTATTCCAAGAAGGGATGATTAGCTTAATAATAATTAATAATTAATAAAATTTTATATATGTGTTAAATATATTCTAATTAATTAACCAATTAATTAATTATATTTTAATCAATCAATTACTTAGTTATATTTTAATTAATTAAGACTAAAGTACTTAATTTACTTAATATTAATTATATTTTAATTAATTAAAATGTAATTAATTAAATTAAATCAATAATTAATTTATTATAATTATGACAAAGGGAGGGTCAAACTACTTAAAAATCTCGTATTGAACTTGACTCTGGTGAATTCTCCCTGTCACCCTCGTGCCAGAAAGATGAATTCTAATATTTGCACGATCGTGATAGAGTGCTGATCATCTGTAGTTGCACAATCGTGATAGAAAAGAGGTCATCCAATAGTTGCATGCCTTATTTTGTATTACATTTTCACTTTTATCAAATGTTTGTAAAGTAGATTCCTCTAAATACAATATCATGTGAAATTATGAATATACGTTTTAAACTTGATAAATTTATTCTAATTTTACCAGTAATCTTAATATTACATACGATTTAATTATTTCTACATAAATAAAGCCTTATTAAATATATACAACAAACTCAATTTTTTAAACTTTAATCTTCTTTTAAAACACTGCCGAGATCATCAGTTAGTTTTAAAAATATGCTATTTTATATATGCAAATGGTAACTTCATCAAATGCACACTCTTCGGACCAAAGAACAGAGGAAGACCAAAGAACATATTTAGCTTAACCAAACATGTGGATCACATAACTAATTAAGAAGGTAAATATTTGAAAACTGTTAACAGAAACATTTATTTATTTGTGACACTCTATCTAAATCAGATAGGAGAACATATATGAATATAATAAATTAATTTAAAAATCATTAGTTAAGTGACTAAACGATAAGTCATTAATTAATCAATTAATTATAATTAATTACTTTATTAAAATCTAATTCATGTCTTAACACCTCAGACAAATATATTTAATAAATATTATTGAATAATTATTATTTGATTAATAATTACGGTTTTATTCATTGTAAAATATTTTTAATTTTTTAATTTTATTATTAATTATAAATTGTTATGTGTTTTTATTCATGTTATTAACTATATACGATGGCATGCATGTTCTTATTATTTATATATACACCGGTAAAAAAACTCACGGGTGTGACATATTAAGTCATACCTGTGAGCATATTAATATTATTAAATATTATTTCACAAGTTGTTATTATTTATTCATAGTTATCTAACATGTTAAGTCACACTCGTAAATTATTAACGATTATTAAATAAATGCATGCTTATGACTTAATAATTCACAGCCATGCATCGAAATCACGAGTGTTACTTAATTAGTCATAGGTGTGACTACTCAAAGTTGAATTACCAAATAATATAAACAGAAAAAAAAGCCTCACGGGTTTGACATGTTAAGTCACACCAGTGAGCATGCTGTTATCATTTAATTATTATTATTCATTAATTATTATTTGATTATTAATTATGGTATTATTAATTATTAAATATTTTTATGTATGTTATTATTCATGATAAATTATTACATGTTTTTTATTAATTATTATTATTAATTAATTGTTTATCTTGTAAGTATTAATTATTATTATTACTAACTAAAAATGCCTAAGTGGTGTGACATGTTAAGTCACACCCGTGAGCTTATTATTATCATTTAAAATTAATTATTATTTGATTATTAATTATGATATTATTTATTGTTAAATATTTTTATTTATGTTATTATTACTTATAAATTATTGCATGTTGTTATTAATTCTTATTTATTTATTATTATTATTATTATTATTATTATTATTAACTATTAAAAATGCCTCACGGCTGTGATTAATTATGGTATTATTTATTATTAAATATTATTAAATATTAAAAATAAAAAAAATGCCTCATGAGTGTAACATGTTAGGTCACTGTTATCATTTAATAGTTATTATTCATTAATTATTATTTGATTATTAATTATGGTATTATTCATTATTAAATATTTTTATTTATGTTATTATTGCTTATAAATTATTACATGTTTCTATTAATTCTTATTATTGATTAATTATTAATTATTTATTTATTATGTAATTATTAATTATTATTATTAGTAACTATAAAAAATTTTTCCTTACGGGTGTTAAGTCACACCCGTGAGCGTATTTGATATTCCTATTGATACGGGTCCACTTTGGGTGTTGCATCTTAAACCATTAAAATTCATCAGCAGCATATCTTATGCCAGATTAAGTTTAACGCGTACTTTTATATTAGTTATGAAAAGAATTGGTACACCAAATTACCATCTTTACTGTTAATTCATTAAAAAAAAAACAGAAAAAAGCCTCACGGGTGTGATACGTTAAGTCACGCCAGTGAGCATGTTATCATCATTTAATAATTATTATTTGATTATTAATTATGATATTATTCATTATTAAAATATTTTTTAAAAGGAAAAAAAGCCTCACGGGTGTGACTTGCGTGAGCATGCTGTTATCATTTAATAATTATTATTCATTAATTATTATTTGATTATTAATTATGATATTATTCATTAAATATTTTTATTTATGTTATTATTGCTTATAAATTATTACATGTTTTATTAATTCCTATTAATTATTATTTATTAATTAATTGTTTATTATGTAATATAATTATTAGTAACTATAAAAAGACATTTGCCTCGCTGGTGTGTTTATCATTTAATAATTATTATTCATTGATTATTATTTGATTATCAATTATGGTATTATTACTTATTTAATATTATTTAATGTTTTTATTTGTATTATTATTGATTATAAATTATTACATGTTTTATTAATTATTATTATTAATTAATTGTTAATTATATAATTATTTATTATTATTATTATTATTATTATTGTTAACTATATATTTGTCACAATCGTGCACGTTATTATTATTTATTAATTATTATTTGATTATTGTGCATGTTATTATTAATTATAAATATTATTATTTAATTATTAAATCGTTGTTCATAGGTGTGACATGTTAAGTCACACCCGTGAGCATGCTGTAACATCCCATTTTCATACCAAGGGTTAGAACTCTAGATTTCTGTAACTGAGAAATACCAAGGGGAGATTAGAAAAGTGCATTTTATGCTCATGTATAATGTTAGCATACATACACCTGAACTAGAATATTGCACACGTTACAATGAGTTGTTCATACACTCATTTGATACTTTTCGGGTATAAATGAATGTTTTGATTTTATTATTCTCTTCTTCAATTTGTTTTTCTCTACTCACGATGTTCTCACCCTCACCCTCATTATGTTGAGATCTTGCTTTTCTTTACTTTGTTTCTTCAAGGTCTTTGCTATCTCTGCTTTTTGCAGTAACAAAAAAAACTTAATCTCTCGCTCATAAATGATGATGATTGTGTGGTGTTGAGAAGCTAGAGTTAAGAGTGATTTGAAGATCTTGAAGCTTAAACAAGTAAGTAGTATGCTATTCTTCTTGATATGTTGAGTGAAACATGCATGATGATAGCTTTAAGACAAAGTAAAGTTGAAAATGAAGTTAAATGTGTGCTGGAATGTGTTAGCTGTAACGTTTCCACTGGATATGCATCTGTGCTTTAGCCATATCTTGATTTGTAGACATCCAAATGGGATGATTTTAAGTTTAGATTAAACTAGAGACATATGGATATATTTTTCATGGAGGAATCGAATTTTAACTATTGAGTTTTTGGATTATGTCGCGGTTTGGGAACCGTGTGTAATATTTTAGATATAACTTGTTGACTACTGAAACAAATTGCATGAAATTTGTGTCATTAGAAACTTAAGACATAAAGGAACAATTGTCTAGAAGCATGTGTTGCTAAATCCTTCGTTTTCCTTGTCAAAATGGCCATGCAAACTTGACCCAAAACTCTATTATGAGAAAAACTGAAATAAAGCTTGAATAAGAGGTAGTTCACAATCGTGCACAGAAAGGGGTCATTAAGGGCGTGCACATAAAGGGGTCATTAAGGGCATACACGATTGTACACACAGAGGAGGATCAGTTAGAAGTGCACCATTGTGCACAAGCACGATCGTGACAGTGAAGGTATACTGTTGTTTGACAGCTTTGAACACCCTTCACTCTTTTGACCATAACTTCTTCTCTAGACCTCTAATTGACTTGAAATTTGGACCACGAACTCTTCACACATTGACTTTCCGCTCCACCAAATTTCATGGTCATATTAATTCATTAGGAAAGGATTGCTAATGATTGATTAATGAGTTTAGGATGAAAAAGATGAAGTGTGCTAGAAATTGTTAAATGGAATGTTTTCACTAAACGAGCATATGTATTTTGGCCATATCTTGGTCTGTAGATATCCAAAGGGAATTATTTTTTATTTAGAATAAACTAAAGACTTATGGATACAAATTTCATGAAGGAATATAATTTTAATCCTATCTAAGAGTTTCAAAATTTGGCTTGAAGTTGAGTACTGAGTATTGTTGCAGTGAGAGAACAGTCTGAAGTATTTTGTGTATAACTTGTAGAATATTAAATCGATTTGTATGAACTTTAGTCCATTAGAAACTTAAGATATAGAGGAACAATTTCTTATAAGAAGATGTTGACTAAATACTTCATTTTCCTTGTCTTAATTATCATGTAAAATTGACCCGAAAATTTGAGAAAAGCTAGAATGATCAATTGATGATGTTATAACTTAGTAAATGAATTTTTGATATCAAAGTTCCAAAGGCATCAGTATAATGAGAATGAAGTTATTCATAAGATAGTAGTTTGATTCAGAAGAGATGAGCTATATGGATTAAGTAAAGGTGAATGAGAATTTGATATTATGAGAGCATATATACTGTTGGAAAATAAAGACTAGTAATTGAATTATGATATTAGAATAACCAAGTGTCCTTGAGGTGTAAACCTAAAAATAAGTTAGACACATACAAATGATAAGGTTTGATTGATCAAGAGACATGATTAAGGAAACATACTCGGAATAGTCAAATTGAGCATGCATTATACATGACACATATACATATGTGTACAATTGAATGTTTATGTAATTGCGCAATTAATAATGTGTATGCAATGTGTATATTGCATAATGTTGATATGCAGGATAAAATGTCCACATTTAGACATTTCAAGATCATGAAAGTTAATGCTAATTTGGAGCATACTGTGAGTCAACCTAGATGGTCTTACTTTAAATGATTATTCTGTTTAAATTCAATATTGCATTATTATGTGAATGTGATTGTGTTGATTCCGAACATTGAATGTCTGGGGCGTTTGATCCATAAACTATGTATATTAGAAGTGCTCCTTGTATGTGAATCTGACAGAAATAAGTCTACTCAACATAACTATTGAATGTTAAATTTAGGTCCGATGACATGTGAAAGTAAATGTGTAAAATGAAATCAAGTGACTAATTGAGAATATGTGAATGTGATGCATTTCATTATATAAATGTATAAAAGATAAAGGCAGTTGTGACCAGAGTCGTTAATAAAAAGAGCTTAAAACTCAGCATATGATAAGAGCCTCTGGCTCAATTGTAATTGTACCCTGTATTCATTAAGAGATATTGAACAATACCTGAACAAGGCCCGGTATCCACGAGGGATATGGGCCAATGAAAAGATACTCGATCACAACAAAGTAATAAATGAATGTGAATCTCATGAGCATTGTATATACATTTAATATGTATATTTAAATGATTGAAATGTATTATTGTATTGTGTTGAATGAGAAATGCGGAAATAGTGAATACAAGGTTATGTGATGATATATGATGATATATGAAATGATGTGAAAAATGTGATTGTATAAGTTGATGTGTTATGTGATTGAGTGAGCCATCGAGGATGCTCCACTCACTGAGTTCACAAAACTCAACCCAAAATTTGCAACATTTTTTAGGCTTAGAGAAGATCTCCAATTGGACAAATTGGCGTCTAGTCCATTGATATGAATTTCGTACCATACCAGTCGGTACCGGTACGGGTGCATATGGTACCAAGAACAAATTCCCGTCGATACCGGCCGGTACTAGCCGATATTTAAAATACCGGTCAAATACTAGCCGGTACCGAAAATTTTAAAAAATTGGGGGACTTTTTTGCAAAATTTTAAAAAGTTTTCAATATTTCTCTCCCTCCCTCCTACCTCTTCTTCCCTCCTTTTTTTTCAAAGTTTTTAAAATAATAATAAATATTTTAGTACTAATAATAATTAAAAATTAAATAAAACTTAAAGATAAATTATTTTTATTTTTATTACTAATAATTTTTTATTACTTACTAATAAATTATTTTTATTTATATAATATTTATTAATAAATACTATCGCAATTTGCAAGGGCGAGGGGCTACTGGCTAGCCAAAATTGCAATTTAAACAGGGTTTCATAATATAAGTGACGCCTCCGAAAGTTGCCACACAGCATTATTGATAATAGTTGTGACTTGTGAGTCACCGATATACACTTTTATAAATTATCTATGATTATATTATAAGGAATTAGCAAATGGTTCAAAAATTATCTATAATGATTTTTAATAATAATATAATGGTGAATAATAATAACGAATATAAAATTAGCACTTATCATATTTGAAAACAATTAAA
>JANIJH010000224.1:63159425-63194452 GCA_024520975.1 Erythroxylum areolatum | reverse complement strand
TAAAATATTTAAAAATTATTGTTATTGACTTATTTCATATTAATTGTCATTATTATTTACTATTAAGATTTTTGAAAACATGGTTGATGTAAACAGTAAACTAGTAAAGTATACAGTACAATTGTACAATATACTAATATGGACTATTTTGCAATATTTAAAAATTTCAGGGACTATTTTATAAATTTAAAAAATTACCCGAAACGGTACCCGGTACCGGTACAGTTCCGTTCCAGAACCCAATCCGGTACCAAACTCGGTACGGTATTCATAACATTGGTCTAGTCACTACATTCGAATCAGAGATGGAGGTCGGGATCAGTTCACATCTACATTTGTATTTCATTATTTTTGTATCAAATTGGGTATTCCACAATTATTGTACCTCAGGTATTTGAATTATTCTGTTTTGTAATGACTTTCCAAATTAGAAACGTTTATAAATGAGATTGATTAATGAGTGTAGTAACAATTGCGATTGAAAATGTTTATGAATAAAATGGGCCTAATTTGATTATTGGTTTTTCTGAAATATGTGTGTGATGCGTGACAAAATTGCAATGAGTATGATTGTTTGAATATTCTAGCATTCCTCCCTCGTAGAGTATGTTCTCGAATACTGTCTATATGTTTAGAGATATGCCCTATGAGAGTGGGGGGTGCTATAATGCTATCCAAGATCACCTATTCACTTCATAATTATCAAATGATAATAGCATCCTTCATAACATGTCACACCGTTAGGCATTTTTTAAATAGTTAATAATAATACTAATAAATAATTACATAATAATTAATTAATTAATAATAGGAATTAATAAAAACATGTAATAATTTATAATCAATAATAACACAAATAATAATATTTAATACTATTTAATAATGAATAATACCATAATTAATAATCAAATAATAATTAATGAATAATAATAATTATTATTAATAGCATGCTCACAGGTTTGACTTAATATATCACACACGTGAGGTATGATTTATATTAAAAATTCACATTTTCCAATATTAATATCTATTATGACTTTTTTTATATGCATAATTTATGATTTATTATAAGTTTTATTACAAAATAAATACTTAAAATTAGACAAATTAACATTTTAGAAGTGTTGTCATATATGTTAAAACATTATTATCTTTAAAATTATTATGAAATTGACCTCTAATACATATTAAAATTTTATAGTTATTGAAATATGTATACAATTTCCAATTATCTATAAATTATAATTTATGGATAATATATTTCCAAAGAAATACTTTGTAACTCAATGTTCACCATTTGACACATCTTGACATTACTATATAAATTTAATTGAATGATGATATAATTTTTAATTTTTAGTTAGATTTTATAATATTTGTATTTACTTTCTATATTTTATCGATTTATATCAAAAAAATTTCCTAAATTTTTATTTGTTCATTCCAAAATTTTACAAGCTAATTTTAGTAATTCATTCTTAATATTCTAACTTATATATTTTTAATAATTCTGTCATCATTTCTTTCTTAATATACATTAAAAATTTTTAATATTTATAATTTGATCACAAAATTTTAAATTACACAATATTCATTTATACATTAAATAGTGCGACATGTTAGGATTTTTTTTTTCATTATTTTAGGACTTTTTTTCATTATCTTAATTAACTGAAATATTTTATTGATAATAATAAAATTTAACATTTGTTTTAACTAAAATATTTAATTTATGATAAAAATTAACTTTTGTTTCAGTCACGGGCGTGACATAATAAGTCACACCTGTGACTAATGATATTGGTTTTTTAAACTTATATATTATAATATTTGTATTTACGTACATTAAATATTTATAATTTTATCACAATATTTTAAATTACATAATATTAACGTAACATGTGACTTTTTTTACCCTAATTAACTACAATATTTAATTCATAAATTTTTTTTTTACATTTTTCAGTCACTAGCGTGATTGATGATATTACATTTCTTTTTTTTCATTCCAAATTTTACTAATCTATTTTTAATATTCTAACTTATATATTTTTAATAATTTTATCATAATTTAAACATTTTTTCATTCATTTCAAAGTTTTACTAACTAAATTTATTAAACTATTTTTAATATTCTAAGTTATATTTTTTTAACCCTTGACTGATGATATTACATTTTCTTTTTTTAATTCCAAATTTTTAATAACTAATTTTACTAATCTATTTTTAATATTCTAACATATATATTTTTAATAATTCTATCGTAATTTTAACATTTTTAAAAGATTTTTCATTCATTTCAAATTTTTACTAACTAATTTTACTAATCCATTTTTAATATTCTAAGTTATATATTTTTAATAATTTTATCATAATTCTTTTCTTATCATGAATTTCAAAATTTAAATGTTCATAATTTTATCACAAAAATTAAAATTGCACAATATTTATTTATTTATAACTTATTTTGTTTGAGTCACACCCACATATATGTTTTTTTTACTTTTTAGTTACATATTATAATATTTTTTAATTTAGTTTATATATTTTATCCATTTATAACAAATATATACCATTATACATTTCCTTAATTTTTTAATTTTTATCCCAAACTTTTACTAACTAATTTTACTTATTCATTTCCAATATTCTAACTTATATATTTTCAATATAACAAAATTCAACCTTTTTAAGAAAATACACATTTAAAAATTTATAATTTTATTACAAAAATTTAAATTATCTGATATTCATTTATACATTAAATAATATAATAATATAACATATTTAAAATAAATAATCGTAAATTTAAATTATGTGGGCATTAAATATAATGCGGTTTTTCGCAGTATCTATCTGCTAGATTTTATACAAGTTTGATGGACTTACGCCTGTTAGAGTAATTTGGGTTATCTCCATTGCACGTGTAGCAATCGCAACGGTGGCTTATGTTTTTATGACACTGAGTAGTTGAGTCGCCCATTTTCACACTCATCTGAAAGGGAAAAATGGGAGTGGAGAAGCAGCTTATTCGCCCTGGAACTGGTCCCAAGCCCGCCGCTGGCCAGACCGTCACCGTTCACTGCACAGGATACGGTCAATCTTCCTTTAAGATCTAAACTTTCACCTTTTTATCACTACCCATTTTTTTAGTCATATCTTATTCAAGAGAATTTGAGAGAAATGATTCATGTCCGAGCTCTTCACAACTTGTAGCTGTTGAATTTTCATCGTAGCTTCTGATTAGTTTGAATTCCCTTTTCCTTTATTTGGATTTTTTGTTTATTGGTGAAAGAAGCTTTGGAGACCCGAATCTTAGGATTTCTAGTGGTTCCTAAAAGATTGAACGATTGATTGAATTGTTTGACGGGTAGGGAAAAGATTTAGTGCTTTTGAGTGGGGGTTATTGGTGAAAATGCATTTTTTTAATGACTTTGTGCCCAGTGGCTGAAGAATTTGGAACTTTGGAGGACTGTGTGATGTGTAATTCTGAGGGTTTTCTTAGATAGAATGATGATTTTTTTTTTCCTGCCTTCAGGGAAAAATGGTGATTTGGCTCAGAAGTTCTGGAGGTGATTATTATGATATTTAAATATTTCCCTGTTTTGTTGATTCTCGGGTTGAGAAATATATTCCTGTCTTGATGGGTTTTACTTAAAATGTTGTACTTCCGGATCTTATTTCAGCACGAAGGATCCTGGACAGAAGCCATTCACTTTTAAAATTGGCCAAGGAAATGTTATAAAAGGTAGAACCTTATACCACAGGGGTCTTTTTTGGGCACGGTAATCTAATAATCCCTTAGTTTTATCCATGCAAGAAAATTTTTTTCTTGTTGATGCAGTACTGATGATTTATGCCACAACTTTGATTCATGTATCTCCGCATCACATTTGAATTAGCAGGTTTTAAAACTTTTACTCTTGACACGGAAAGAGAATAGCTTTTGAACATTTTATGAGGATTGAACCCAAAATGTAATTGATTTAGATATACTCTTACCTTGATAAACCATAGCCCGGGTTAGCCCATTGTTCCTTACCAATTTAGTTATTTGTGGATTTAACAGGACTTGTGAAGGAATCTCTATTTTTGTTATGCTCTCTAATAGTGGGATTGGATTGGGTAGCCAAGGGTATGTTACTTTTCTTATATTTGAAGAACTTATTTTTAACATTTTCAGGATGGGATGAAGGTGTTCTAGGAATGCAAGTGGGAGAAGCTGCTCGCCTACGGGTACTGCTATTTGGTTTTTAGTTAGTTTTGTTGCCATTCTTAGAAATCCATAAATTGCATTTGCTTCAATAGGAATTTTCCTTTTAATGAGTTGTAACTTCTCTTTGTCAGTTCAACAGGCATTGTAACAGGATTTTGGAGTGTTTTATCTTTTACCTTCTCTTTCCTCTGTTTTCCTTTTCCAATTTACCTTTCGTTATTCAATTAGATTGCGTTTAGTTTCTTGGGCTTTTATTTCAAGTGGCTAGAGAAATTGTCTTCATCAATCAAACACCTTGTTTATTGGAGATTATGCCTCTCATATTGCCACATTACCATGTTTTTCTCGTTTTGTCCACCCTTTGAAGCTCTCTTTCGTCAAAAGCATTAACCTGACAAGCCAAATTTTTCTTGAGCTTTAAGTACTAACGTTTCTATGTGAACTTGATATTTCCATTTTATTTTATCAATCCCGTGTTTCTCTTTTTAAGTCTAATACTGGCAAAATAAAACAATTAGTTCTTTCTCAGCTACTAAAGTTTATATTTGGCAGACATTAGATAAAAGGTGATTATCTGTGATTAACACAACAGCCAGAATAAGTATAGAAACTTCGTTTTGTTTCAACAGTGTATTGGGAAACTACTATAGGCTTTGAGAATTTACACGGTAGGCTTGTAAAAACTGTAGCTCATGTCTTTGCAGGCAGCAGAAATATGTTTACATAATTACATTGTCTTGAAATCTCCAAGGTCATTCTGATGATCATATGCATATAAGTACTGAAGATCTTGTTGATTTGAATTGCAGTGCTCTCCAGACTATGCATATGGACCCAATGGTTTTCCAGAATGGGGAATACAACCTAATTCTGTTCTGGATTTCGAGATTGAAGTCTTAAGTGTTGAGTGACTGCCTGCCTAGTTACTGTCAACTCCCCAGAGAACCATGAACTAATAATTTTGCGTTTGTCATGGACTTGTACGAATGATATCGGGTTCTTGGTGGCATCTATGCATTACTATTACTTAGGGAAGCCTTTTACTTTTGTTCAGTGGCATGTTGCATCGATCAGTGTTTGTGCTCGTACATGATGTCTATGTAGGCTTTGTGCTGGCTGCGCTCATATGAAAAATTCTACAATTCTCGTCTAGGGGAGCAAAACATTCCTTCTACTGTTCCAGTTACTTGGAACAGTGGCCATTGCACGTTTCTGCCCAAGGTCATAAGAGTTTGTAAAACTTGCACTGCCAAAAGGAAGGCCGGATGCCTGACATGACGTTGCCTTAGCTTTCTTCACATTTCTAGATTGGAAAATGTTACCGTCTGAGAATTTGCAGTGCAGGGTACTGAGTAACGTGAGGACTTGCGCCATAGTCGATACCTGGGAAAGATTCTTTAGTGCTAGTTTTAACACATATTTACTAGCCAGCACACTTTGAGAGGCTCAAAGCCTCAGGCAAATGGTAATATCTCCCTTTTTACCAACTAGAAGGGTGTTACATATGCGCTTAGTCATATGAATTTCGAAACAAGATGAAGTAACGTGAGGACTTGCGCCATAGTCGATACCTGGGAAAGATTCTTTAGTGCTAGTTTTAACACATATTTACTAGCCAGCACACTTTGAGAGGCTCAAAGCCTCAGGCAAATGGTAATATCTCCCTTTTTACCAACTAGAAGGGTGTTACATATGCGCTTAGTCATATGAATTTCGAAACAAGATGAAGTAGTTGGCCTGTAGAGGGGCTTTAGGTGTCATGGCGAGATGATTAGAGTCGGATCTTCTGTTTTCATTAATGTGTTTTAATCCTGAACTATTTAATTATGTTAATACATTTGTGTAAATTGAAATGTAATAAAATAGGATAAAAATTGATTAATTGGAACATATAATCTTGTGTCGAGATGATCTTGGTAGCGTTGCAGCTTCCTGAGTATGGTCAATTCAAGGAAATGATACTGGAAAACGGTTTGATCTCAACTGATATTAAAAAGATAAGATTAATGAACATGACGGTGGAGCTGTCGTACGAGATAAGATTAATGAACATGACGGTGGAGCTGTCGTACGAGTGCCCGCTGTTTTGTGCCGTGAAGAAAACCGGAGTTGAAGGACCGTCAACCATGAGAGGCTTTATTCCAATGGTTTCAAGTTAATACAAAACTAATCTCTCCTAGACCCTAGTCCTGTTACTATTCTTTCCACAAACACGCCTTTTTCTTTTCTTCTTTGCCAGGAGTCATTATATTCTCTAATATTTATTGCAAATCCTTCAAAATTAGCAATGATTTTAAAAACCCAATTAGAGATTGAACTCATCAAAGAAAATGTTTAACCGATATTAAACCGTTATAAAAGAGTGTCATCTGTTCTCTTCTACCCTATTCCCCCTGTTTCAAAGTTTTCTTATCTATCCTTTTTTTTAATAATTATTACAATCAAGGGATGAAAACATGTTGGAAGCAGGGGAAATAGAGAATATAGAACAGGAGATCAAGAGTAGACAAAGAAAAGGACGTATGAAGCGAGTGAAGATCGTCTGCTCCTTTTATCTAAGACCAATCTTATTCTGATACCATCTAACCACAAGTTTTGCTAGGACCTATTGAAATTTGTGGCTATACTGGGATGACATAAGGTTGGTCTCGGATAAAAGGAACAGAAAAATTGATCCCGTGTGAAATTGGGGCTACATGCTCGATATGACTCAAAAGGATTGGTGTGCAGCGAAATTAGGCCCACTTGTCCAAGATGACCGATAGGGTAGTCTGACAAATCCTCACTTTGTTAGTTAATAGTCGACTTTGTAAGAAAATTAGGCAATTTTTCATTAAAACTAGTCATTTATTACTTAATTAGACTGTTTTTCTCCATTATAAATATAAATTGGACTAAAAACTAAGTTGATTAATATTTATTATAGTTGAACCGATTTTAAAATCATTGAAAATTAGTTTTATTTATAGTAAAACAATTGAAATTTAAGTATGATTTTAAGAAGTGAATTTGACTTTAAACATATTTTAGATATTAATTAATATTTATTTTAAAGTTATTAAACATCTTCACAATTTTCAAGTCTCAATTATAATATTCACATATACAATGTTCAAACAAATATATTTGTTTCTATGCATGATTCCATATATATATATATATATATATAATCAATTTAATATCTTGATTTATCCTAATATATTTACATTTCTTCATTTGTATGCCTACACAATATGCACTAATATGCATATATTTATTTTATATAAAAGAATATATCAATGTTCAAAAGTATAAAAGTAATTCTTATTATAGATATAAGCATTTATAGTACATTATGATAAAGTCAATCATCATTTCATTATAAATTAACACATGGTAACAAAATTAAGTATGATATAAAAAATTATTAATATGTGTTCACAAAAAATTATTATATTTATTTCAAGATACTTGTAGTTATTCTTCAAATTTGATGAGAATCATTTTAGAACTAGAAAAATATTAAAATTTTATTATAACAAATAAAGCATCACAGAAAATTTTAAAAAATTAATATCCATTTTTAAAAAATGAATCGATTTTAAATACTGCATTCCCATATTTTAAAGATTATTATAGTTATTATCAATTTTATATACCATGACACGTGTATTAAACATTTTTACAAAATAATGCTTTGAAACTTAAGTAGTTCTCAAAATTATACATTGTAGGCAACTGGATTCTTGCCTCAAATCTGGCTCAGGCTTAGGCTACTCAGGTTGACCTAATTTGAGACCTGATTCTTATAAACAAAATAACATCGTTTAACTAAAAGCGATGTTATTTTTATTGTTTTAAAATTTAAAAATAATTTGGGTCTGATCAAGTCGTACTTGAGCTTAGGCTAGCAACCTCTAACCTAATTGGATCTCGGGCAGAGCTTGGGCCCTAGTAGCCCATGCCTGAGTTGTAATATGTAAGTATAGATCTAATTTTTTTGTCATTTTTGAAAATTTCTTATACTTATAAATACCACTTGTATTTCTATTTATATATAAAAAGTGAAATTCTTTATATTATTTTATAATATTTTGCATCAAATCTATTATTGAATAATTGTTGATGTTTTTATATTTTATTAATAGTATAATATGAGAAGATAATTGATATTGATTTAATTTCTTATAATTTGATTGGAGTGCTAAAAAAGAGATTAATAAGAAAATTGAAATAAATTAGTTAGAACTCACAACTTATCAAGCATTTTGAAAAAGAAAAATTTCTGAGAAGAGAAAGGGTCTAACCTCTCATTAGAAAATTCATCACCTGATTTCTTCTCTTCTTTAGAAATAAGACTTCCCTCCCAGTCCACTAGGAAGTAGGAACATCCCTTAACATTTCAATTAAGGGATTTGTACTCTGTCCAATGGTCCTTAACTCATCCTTCCCCGCTATTAACCTCTCTAGTCTATAGACTGAGGACACTAACTCTCCTTCCCCAACTCTTACCTCACTCCTTTACCTTCCAACCTCCCCATGCATACACCTATTTTTGCACATACCCTCCCCACAATCAGCTGGTTTTAATATTTAAATCAAGTCTCTAACTTCAGTTTTTTGTCATCCCCAGATCTTTGATGTCCAAGCTCCTCCTGCTTTCTACTCAACAGGTTTCTTTCCACCTTTTACCCCCAAACCTAACCTCCTAGGCAATGTTGTCCCCTCTCATAACCAAACCTACTCATTCACTACTCACTGGGTTATCGCTAGCCTACCTTCTGTATCCCCTAATCAAATTATCTCTCCTTCTATCAATATTTTACCAAAGGCTTGGAACCATCATCTCTACAGTCTTCAACAACCCCTCTTCACTCATCTTACGACATATTAAGATGCTCCAAGTAGAAGCAGCCAATTGGAACACAACTTTGGTTGGATTTTTCATGGAAAAGTGTCCTCTTTAACCCTTTATCAAAGCCTAGACAGAAGCATTATGGTCTAAATTTGGATTGGATCAAGCCATAGTCACAAAAGAAGATTAATTTCTATTTAAATTTGGAAACAATATAGGTATATCACAAGTCATGAAGCAAGGCCCTTAGCATTGAAGAGGTAAGCCTTTGTTTCTAAGAAAATGGAGAATAGGAATGACCCTAGACAAAGCCTCTCTTAAAACAATTCTACTATGAATATGTTTTTACAATATCCCATTAGAATATTAGACAACAATGTGACTAAGTTATTTAGCTAGTGCAATTGGAAAACTGCTACGATTAGATAAACAAACTGCAGTATAAGGAGGGTAAGATTAGCAAAAATATGTATGGAAGTAGACAAAACTTGTAGCTTCCTGACTCACTTAAGATTCTCAGCCTAAGTGAGGGTGGAGAGCTTCGATTGATAGATATTCTACTTTCTTACCCCTGGAAACCATATCAACGACTCTAATACAAAATATGGATACTAAAACCAAAATCACCAAACCCCACCCTCAACCAACAAAAGCACCATCTATGCCTCAATCCTCCAACATCCCTTTGGAAATGAACAGACAAGATTCATCACTTAATCTTACTCTCATAGCTAACCAAAATTCTTATATTCCCCTGTTAGGATCCAAAATCCGAACAAGGTCCAATCACAACAACCAGCACAACACAAGAAAGATTGCAAAGACAATAATGAAAATAGGACAAGAAATGGATGAAGAAAGATATCAAAGTATCAATGTATTCAGTGTATTGTTTGGCCAGACTTCGAGGGCTAGCTATCCTCCTCAATTACAAGGTTAACATAACTAATTCATAGAGATACCCCACATCCATCCCCACTCTGTCCTTTTTATTCCCCTCCCTCTAACTAACTCTCCAGCTCAGCATCATGTTTTCTCCTCACAACCCTTACACACTCTCCAATTTACTGATCTGCCCCACCCCTTTTCTTTCTACTATACTGTTGACTATAGCGGGTCTCAACATCCCCATACCAATCTAATAGAAACTCCAGCTTTATCTTAAAATTCATCAATTCCTTTACAACTTCCTAACATCATATCTACCCCAAACAAATCAGTTGAACCACCAAGATTAAGTTAGGACTATACCATAACCAAACCTCATAATCCACCTTGCGAGATGGGTAAGGTAAATAGTACTGACAGTGCGGGGGGATCATGCTTTTTTATAGAGTACTAGAAGAAAATCCTTTAGAAAATAGAAGGCAAGGCTGTAATTAGCCCTTCTAAACCATGATCTTATCCTGGAAAATTAAGGCCTTAAACTGCCCCCAAAAAATGACAAGCCATTAATAGTATGTGAAAAGGGGAAAATGTCTCACTAATAGGTCTATTGGAAACCAAAATCAAGGAAAGCACTCTTAATAAAAGATTATGATTGTTAGATGATAATTAGAATATATTTTCCAACCACTGGATAGCTGATAACTCTGGGTTTGTTTAGCGCCAATACTTGTAAGACCATGTTGCAGAAGGACCAAATTCAAGAGTAGACTAGGCAAAGCTGGTTTGGGATTTAGACATCAGACCAGCTCATGCATTTATTTGTTGGTTGGGCATGAATCGGGGGTTGCTCACAGAAGATAAACTGAAGTTCCCAATCAACTCAGCGAGCTGTGAACTTTGCATAGCAGATCTGGAAAGTCAGGAGCATCTTCTATTCAGATGCAGTTTCACCAAGGAGATCTAGGCACAACTGCAGGCCTTACTATGCATCACCAATTCTGCCTCTTCTTGGAAGGAAACTATCAGCTGGTTAGGGAGTCTGAAACTGTTGAATCAAGTAGATTACAAGGCAATCAAGATCAAATGGAGCACTTTGATTTGCAACATCTGGAAAGACCAAATCGCCTTTGTGTATGCCTCAAATTTTGCCTTTCAAAGAAGGTATTTATGGAATGACATTCAAGAGCTAAATAGGAGCATAGAGGTCTCTAGATAGTGTTAGGTGATTTTAACTGCATCTTATACTCACATGAATTTAAGCAATAAAGATGGAAGAACATATGAGGAATTCAGGGAATGCCTAGCTAAATTTGGCTTGGTAGACCTCACTTATATATGTAATTTCTTCAAGTGGTATAACAAACATGAGAGGCAACATCATGTAGTGAAGAAACTTGACACATGATTCATAAACATATAATGGATGGCAAATCCTCCAATAGCTTAAGAATCATTAACCCACCAGGCTCAGATCAGTCATCTCTTAGAAGCAGAATGGTCCCCTATGTCAAGCAGCTGAGATTCCCAATAAGATTTTTTAGCTTCCTCACTAAGCTAGATGGATATGAGAATGTGATTGAAAGGGGACTAGATCATCCAATTGAAGGATATATGGCTTACAAACTAAGTTCCAGACTGAGGAGGATCAAGGAAGAATTAAAGAAACTTCACAAACAGCACTTAAAAAATGACCTGTCAAAAGAGACAGAGAGAACTAGAAGAGAATTAATGTCAGCCAGGAATACAATTTATGCAGATCCCTTGAATAGAGGACTGCAGTAGGAGGAGAGAATTAAGCTCAAATCTTACCTTACTACTTTAGATGCCTACAATTTGCTGCAAAACAAAAAGAAGAATATTCTGGTTTAAACAAGGGAATTCAAATATAGCCTACTTCTATAGATCTATCATACATAGAATAAAAGTTAATAAGATATCAGGCATTCTTTGTCTGGATTCCAATTCTAATCCATGTTTTGATTAAGATCAACTACAGGTCTTAGCCTTAAATCACTTCAAATCCTTCCTTAGAACTGAGTCAGACATGACAAGTACACCATATTCAATCTCTATGCAAACCCATTACCAATTAGGATATTAATAATGCTCCCTTTAACCTGAATCCACAAAAAGCCTTGGGACCTAACGATTTTGACGCCTTTTCTTTCAAAATTTCTAGAACATGATGGGAAACCGTATTTGTAAATCTATTGAAGAATTTTTTCACTCAAACTCACTCCTCAAAGATTTAAACAAAACCTTTCTCTATTTCATTCCTAAAATTCCTAACCTCACCTCCTTTTACGATTTCATACTTATATCTTATTGCAATTTCATATACAAAATTATTCAAAAATTTGGCCTTGAGATTGAAGCTACTTATGAATTTGCTAATACAATTTTCTCAGTCTGCTTATATTGTAAGTCACAACATTAGAGATAATATCTTGATTGTTCGGGAGATTTTAAAGGAATATCACTCCACAAATTCCATCAAAAGTTGTTCAATGAAGATTGACATCTCAAAGGCCTTTAAAACTCTCAATTGGAGGTTTATTCTACACATATTAAAAGCCTTTGTTTTCATTTAGATTACCACTACTAGGTGTTAGTTTATGCCCTTGCAGCCATTAATTGGATGCAGAATAATGTATAACATTATATTTGAATTAATGAAAATGAGTAAGTTATCTTTGCGTATTAATTTCATTAATATTTTATGTTTTAATACTACAGATAAAATCCTTGGAATAATTACTATTTAATTAAAATTATGATGAGATCATAATTATGAGATTCAATTTTTACTTACAGTTATTCCTAAATATTCATAGTTGTAGTTTCATCAAGACTGGATATTGTTGAAATGGTAAAACTAGCACACATTATATTTCTTTGTTATGAAGAAAGTAATTGATCTCATAAATTAGAGATACTTAAACTAATGTATGAGTGATTATTAGAGAATAAGTTACTGAACTGACCCGATTATGAGAATTTTGAATGGAATATCACTTATGTGTTTATGGACTATCTCATAACAATGGTTGTATAATTGATTCTTAAACTTGATTACCAAAGTATCTAATATAAGAATTACTGTATTTTGATGCTATTTATAAATCGTCCTAGGATAGTTCAGTCAGTAGTTATTGGATACAGTATAAACCATATGTAAATAGTTGAGTAAGCCAATATAGGATTTGTCACTCTAAAGTAATTAGAGAGAATATTTTGTTGTTTTTCATTAGTAATGATTTATAGAATTCTTTGGTCAGAATGAATTGATATTTGAAAAGAAGTTTTTAAATTTTAATTATAAATCAATTACTAATTAGCAAGAACAAATATGATTGGATGATAAGTAGACACTATATCCATCCTCTGTCCAATTAGAATATTAAATGATGAAAGAATTAAATTATACATTATGGCCATACATGGACAGGTTAGGTCAATCACTTTGACATTTCTGATATTTGGGTAATCATAACATGTTGCTAGATTTCAATCATGATTTATGATTATGAATTATTAATTGGAGAATTAAAGATAAATTAAAAGGAATTTTAATTTATCTAATTCTAATTGTGAATTATAATTATAATTTATAATCATTGCCAATTTATTAGGAACCCAATGGGTCATACATCAAAGATCAATTTATATAAAAAAATTAATTTAATTAAGTTGGACTTAATTATAAAGTTTGAGAAACTTTGGGAATCAAGTATGAGATATTTGATTTTATTAAAATTAAATTAAATAAATTAGAATTAGAATTTGATTCTAACTATAATTAAAGAGATTTAATTTTAATGAAAGACTGTCTTGATTTTTCTATTTAAAGGGAAGAGTTTTCTAAAAGCTAGCACTTTTGTCTTCTTCCTTTCAAAACAGTTTGAGAATTGCTCTGTGGATACTATTAGAGGATGGATAATTGGACAGCTTGTGATTGATCGCTCAGAGAAAAGATTCAAAGTTTTTCTTTATAAAGCAAACAAGCTACGATTTCTAAATCAAATTTTGTTTTATTCAAGTTTAATTAATTATTGGGATCCGCTCAGAATCCGTAAAAAAAATTTGTTTTCTGTTACATCCGTAATTCTATCACGGTTGGATTCCAACATTAAGAACACCAATGCATATCCATGGTATTTTATAGTGTACTCATTCATGGAGAGGCCACTCACTTATTTAAGGAGTTTAAATGTATCAAACAAGGAGATCCACTATCCCATTATATATTTGCTCTTGCTATAGAGGTCCTCACAAGAATGATCTATCATAACCTCTCTCTACAAAACCCTTCAGATATCTCCATAAATGTAAGAGAATCAAACACTTTAACTTATCATTTGCAGATGACCTACTCTTTCTAATTCGAGCTGATAAGGAATCAATGCAAATTCTATTTGATTGCTTACATAATTTTTATGAAATGTTAGGCCTCCCTATGCATAATAAAGCCAAATTTTCATCTCGTCGCTACCAAAATTCTTAGAACAAGGCTTAGAATAAATCTTAAGGCTTCAATTGTGTAAAACACCATTTGAATACCCGATATTACCTATTTCCTCAAGTAGGTTAACCTATGATGACTGTAGATGCATATTTGATTCCATTTTAAAAAGAGCCAGTATCTAGTTAAATAGAAGCTTGTTCTATTTAAGGAGAATTCAATTGATAGATTCAGTGCTCAATAGTAAGCACATCTAGTAGAGTTCTCATGTGGCCTTCTCTATGAAAATAATAAAAGATATAGAATGAGAATAAGGAAATTCCTATGGAGCAGATCAAGAAACAATAAGGGGACCCCCAAAGTTAAGTGGAAAGACATATTCCTTTCTAGGTCTCAAGGGAGACTTGGAATTAAATCAATTAAAGTCTCCAATAAGGCACTAATGGTGAAAATAATTTGGAGTCTATTCAATAATAAAGAAGCATTTTGGATGAAATAGATGCACGAGGAGTACATCAAAGACTTAATCTTTTGGTCCTTAAAAGCCAAAGTCAGCACATTTAATGCTATAAATTTCCTCTTGAATATGAGGAAGACAATTAGTAAAGGGTTGAAATACATAATAGGCAATAGTCAAATAATGAGTTTTTGGTGCGATAATTGGTTAGAGGCTAGTCCTTTATACCTACATCCTTCATTTCACTCTCTCCAACATTTTCTCCCATTTAATGCTCAGATCAAAGCTATAATCAGTGGCCATCTATGGACTAGCTTGCCTAGGGGAATGAGACAGCTTATTGCACTCCTCCTTAACTAATCTCCCATCCCTTCAAAGACAAAGTGATTTGGCCTAAATGTACAACTAAGCAATTCACAACAACCTCATATGCCTCCCTATTTGTCCTTATTAATCAAGAATGAAATAGCATAAATTGGTACAATTCAGTTACCTAAATTTTTCTTTATTATGAGGATGACAATAAAGAATAAGCTCATGACTATAGACATGATCACATGGACAGCCTTTTCACTTTATAGTTTATGTCAAACACATCCAAAAAATAGGGATCAGATATTATTCACATGTCCCTACTCACCTAGGACATGGAGGAACACTATGGCTAGGTGCAACTTATCACACATGCCTCAGTTAATAGAAGGCATAATTAACTAGGTTGTAGGGATACAATTCTTAAAAATATGGGATAGCCAAAATTTTAAAATGTCTCTAAGTGGGGTGATCTATGAGATATGGAAAGAAAGGAACCCAAGGCAATTCCTAAACTCCAAATAAGAAGCATAAGTTTTAATCAAATACATTTTCAATAAATTGAGGGAATTAATATTGCTAGAAACATCCATCAAGACAGTGACACAACAATAAAGGAAAACCGGTGCCTTTGATTACAAAATAATACATGCGATTGCATATATCCATTCTATAGCGAATAGAAAAACTGGAATACCAAATTACATAAAGAGCATTAGATGGGTGAGAATAAAATCATACTAGGAAGCATATAAAGCTTGAATTATAAGATTTTACATCACCAACTTTGCTAGATATAGAACATCCCATCAGCCAGTTAATACCAAGAGAAAAAGGCTAATTCACTTTATATTGTTGAAGGAATATACGGTGATTGGGATATTACGTAAATAACAAGTCAATTGAAAACATTATGGAGGATAGGGAAGCAGCAAAAAGGAACACAACTAATCAACCACATCAAGAATCAAATGGAAATAGGATATAGGTCAAAGGAACTAATGACTTATATACACCCATGAATGGTATTATGGTCAATGTTCTTGAAATAACTACCAGAGGTAGTTAAGTTTATTGGTTGTATATGAAACCAATAATGAACGAAACGTTTAAGAAGATATACATTTGCGTGTATTTGATTCTTCTGATTCTTCCATCAAGTTCACCTAACAAAAGAAGATCTCTGCAATAAAAAGTAACAAAATTTCTTTAACTGGTAGAACTACAACAAGAATCTAAGTACGTGATTCTTTGTTTTATATGCACATGAAATAATCTTGATTAACATAATCTATGTGATAATGTGTTATATTCTATATTGACTAACATTGGTATCAGAGGTAAAAGGTTGTTTTGTTTTTGCATGCTAATATCAAGATATAAGAATCTGTGTTAAACTTTGGCTATTTTTATATATGCATAATTATATGAATTTGTCATCAAGTTTTGCATTGTTATTAGAAGTTATCTTCTACAATTGTCTTCTTGTAATATACAAGATTTGTGTTTGTTTTGTTATTTTTTTGTTCCTCTCGGTACTTCTCTCTTTAAAATAAATTTTTTTAACATTCAACACTATCAAAAACATACTCTGCTATTTGAGAAACCAATGTGGGTTACATGTTTTTTGTAAACAAGAGACATAAGTAATGAGAAAAGGATAGAACAAAAGAAGAAAGAAGAAGTAACGAAAAAAAAAAACCAATAACAACACTGCAAGAAGAAGAGGAAGAATACTCTTCTTCCTTCTTAACAACCTAGAGGCAAGTGGCTTTTTTCAGAAGAGTTGCATTACGTGGCCTTTCTCAAAAGTTGCATTGAGAAAAGTTGAATGGCTACTGCTTATGAAACTTCAATAACTCTTTTGTCTTATTATGCTTATATGTTTAATGATGTAATATATGTATAATAAGATAAAAGACTTAACAAATATTTTTGGATATAATGCATGATGAAGATTATACATTGTGTATCATGTGATTCATGAATATATGTGTTTTTGCATAAATATATTTTGGGATGAATCACATGTATATGAGACATATTATAGATTGGCCCTCTCACATGGAAAGTCACCTTTAGTGTTTATGTTCGATAGAGATGAGGCATGTTTAAAGTTTATTAACTAGGTGATAATTGAGAGCGAGAAACTTAAACTATAAATGCTGCAAGGAAAATGGTTCAAAATGATTTATTAATCACTATATCTGTCTTACGTCGCCAGTTGTGAGTTCTGAACAATTTTTTGAATAGATACGTGAACTCAAGTTAAACATTGAGTATGTTTGAACTATCATTTGTACAATATTTTTTGAATGAAAGATGTTCAAGTTAAATGAAGTGGGTAAATACTGTAGCACATGACTCGTACCATGTCTGCATAACTGACCACAAAAAGGGATTAATGTAAGTCTTCAAATCTCATCTTACATTGTGTGAGGCCCTTGAGGTTAAGAAGAACCTCATCATATACCCTTATGACTCTTATTTCATTCTTGAGAATTGAATTTAAGTTTTGCTACTTTAGATTATTGCCAAAAGATCATGCAAGATGAGATCCTATGGAATAGTTCTAGGAAAGCAAATTTAATTTAATTTAAAAGAGAATTAATAATAGAGGAAGGTCATTTATTTTTTGAGACCAATTACTCGCATGTAAAGTATTCAAAGATGGCCAACATCTCTTTAGTAGAGAATTTGAATACAGTCATGATATAAGAAACTAAATGAGATAAAAGAAAAGTGCAAATGCGAGATATGACCTAGGGTATAGCATATAATGTCTACTCAAGAACTCATAAGTCCTAAGATCAATTTGTTAATCGAGATGTCATATGCTCCTAACAGATGTATGACAATGTGTTCTCGTCGTATGCTGGTCACACCGGTTATTGAACAAGTGGGTGATAATGACTCAAATACACCCATGAAGAGTATTATGGTCAATGTTCTTGAAATAACTACCAAAGATAGTTAAGTTTATTGTTGTATATGAAACCAATAATAAGCGAAATGTTTAAGAAGATATACATCTGCGTATATTTGATTCTTCTGATTCTTCCATCAAGTTCACAGAACAAAAGAAGATCTCTGCAGTAAAACTGGTAACAAAAATTCTTTAATCGGTAGAACTACAACAAGAATTTAAGTATGTGATTCTTTGTTTTATATGTATATAAAATAATCTTGATTAACATAATCTACGTGATAATGTGTTATATTATATACTGAATAATAGGAACCAACGTCCCCAAAACTTGGATTGAGTAAAATTTAAGGACAACGATCATGAGAGGTTAAAGATTGAAGACTAGGATGTGAATTGTTGATTTGGATAATATACAAAGATAAATATAATTTTTTAGACTGGATAAATATACAAGGATAAATACAATCTGTTAGACTAGATAAGCATATAAGTTTGTCAAAGCATAATTTTACCTCTATATATTGCCTCCGTATAAAAGAAGAATGTACTACAATTTCTAAAAAGTCATTGTTTTATATGGTATCATAAAATTTTTAGTTTATTTTTGAAGAGCATGTTCTTTGTTTACTTAAAATTGTAAAACAGCGTAACGTCAAATGAACCAGGAGAGCTCCACATAAAATGTAAAGTCAAAGCATATTATTACTCAAACTCTAAACGTATCCAGTATCACGTAACCTCAAACTAGAAACTAGCAAACCAGGTTGTCGCCACTGCCTGTTCAAGGTGTTCCAGTCACTGTCCAATCTACCACAGACATCGTCTGTTCATCTATCAACTAACAACCAAGCAACTTCACGCTGCCAATTTCTCCAGTCGCATCAACACAATAGCTAAACAGTGGCTACCATGCAACTTCATGCTGTCAATTTCTATAGTTGAGCAACACAATAGCCAAGTCGTGGCTACCACTGTCTGCTTGTATTTGCATATGCTTTCCCATCAAGCTTCAGCGTCCCAGTTCGTTTCACGGGATTAATGTATCAACACTCCTTCAAACCAACGTAATGTGTGTCAATGACCAGACCTTCTTCACAGTCGTACTGAAACACACAAATTGCACTCCACTAACATTGCAATAGTCCTGCACTCACCATCATTGCACTACACCAACACGCATCTTAACCCCTTATTGTTAGCCCTCCTATTGTATATGCACCAAAGCCTTTGAAACCTATACTCAAAAAAACCAAATGGACTCTACGGGATCTCTTTTCTTAACAACAACAAATAACCTACCAACACAACCAATGGTCATCCAATAAGACCATTATGTTTTTCTATCAAGTATTATACTCAGATAAAGCTAATTACTCATTATCGTCTCAAATTATGAAGATGTGAATAAGAGCACGCAATAAGGTGGATTTCTCACTGAGGCAATAGAAAAACATGCACCTGAAGACCAAAATTTCAAGACAGATTACTGAAAACCAAAGAATGAAAACTTGACATAATGATTCAATGATTCTATCACTCATGCAATGATTTATTCATCTTCTTAATGCCTGAGAATATGTGAGGCAATGTCAAAAACTTTTTATGATGGATAAAATGAAACTCGTCTCTTTGAATTGAATTAAAAATCTTTTTCAACTAGACAAGAAAGTAGACCATTATCAACATACTACAATGAACTTGTGACTATTTTTCAGGAAATTGATCATAGGTCAACTTCTCAAAAAGGAACTACTGAAGGAATTGTCTGATTACATTCAGCAGTGGTTAGGCTCAACTTTATATTTCACTAAGTAAACTTGACTTTGAATTTAATCAAGCTCGGGAAGAGATATTATGTAAAGACCCAAAACTTTACTTGGAAAGTACATAAGAATATGTAAGGAGACAGTATTAACAAAGAAAATTAGAGGATCTCGTTCAATATCTGAACACTCAGTGTTGTTAGCTCAAGAAAGAATTAGAAAAAGTCAACCCATTGGAAAGTCTAATAATTTTGTGTGTTATTATTATGGTGAAACAAGTCACTTGAAACGACGTTGTTGCAAAATTATTGGCTATCCTGATTGGTGGGATTTAAAAAAACACAAAATACTATTAGAAAGTCTATGGTGACAACTATGGACGAAGTTGAATCTAGGGGAGAGGAAACATTAGACCATGGCAAATATTACTCATTCAGGTATTGTAAGTAAGACAAATGCTTCCTCTATAATTTCTAGGAAAGATATATGGATTATTGGTACATGTGCATTTTATCACATGATTAGAGATTCTAGCTCATTATAGTCCATCAGTCCATCCCATCAATCCATTATTTCTTCAACTGATGGTATTACGTGCTCTATTATTAGGAAAGGATCTATTACTTTGTCTAATTATCTTATACTAAATTTAGTTTTAGTCGTGCCATCCCTTGGGCATAATCTCTTATCTGTTGCATATATTATTTCCGTTCTAAAATGTACTATAACTTTTTGGTCTTCATTATGTGTTTTTCAAGATATTCTAAACCAGAAGACTCTTGGTTATGGTGTTAAACGAGGCAAACTATATTACTTGGAATTAATGGAGAATGGAGGACAAATTTTCGTTTATGCAAGTTAGACTAATAATCAAGAAAAGGCCCAAGCAATTGTCTGGTTATGGCATTAACGGTTGAGTCATTTTTTTTTAGACATCTTAAGAAAATTACAGCCATGCCTTTTTTCAAACTTAAGTGATTTAAAATTTTATTGTGATGTCTGTGAACTTGCAAAAAGTCATCATGTTCCTTTTTTGCCTAGTTTAAATACAAGTTCTGAGCCATTTGCAGTTATACATTCAGATATATGGGAACCTACAAAATTTTCTTCATTGTCTATGGCTAAATGTTTTGTTACGTTCATTGATCAATGTACACGTATGACTTGGATGTCACTACTTACAAAAAAAGATGTTTGTATTGTATTTTTAGAATTTCGTAACATGGTGAGCACTCAGAATCATAAACCAATTCAAGTGTGGCAAACTGATAGTGCCATGGAATTTGTGGATACCATTCTTGGAATTTTTTTGAATTAGCTTAGAATTTGACATCATACTTCATGTACTTATACTCTATAACAAAATAGCTTAGTGGAAAGGAGTAATAGAAAAATATTAAAGGTGGTCCATGCTTCTCTCTTTGGAATGAACATGCCACGTTTTTATTGGAGAGAGGAAGTAAAATCTATGATTTATCTCATCAATAGATCACCATCTCAGGTTTTAGATTTTCAAATTCATCAATAGAAAATGCAATCCTTACTTTCAATTCCTCATCTCCCTAACCTTGAACCTAGAATTTTTGGCTGTACAGTGTACTTTCATATCCCTAAGATCTTGAGAACTAATCTAAATCCTTGTGCAAAAAGATGTGTGTTTTTTGGATATTCAGATTTTCAAAAGGGAAATCAATATTATGATCCTTAAACTCAAAAATTGCATGCAACCTTGGATGTCTCTTTTTGGTAGTTAGAGCCATATTACTTAGGGGGAGTTTCAACTTCTTCCCTTTAGGGCGAAAATACTGGTGGAGGGAATATGTTACAAGGTATATTAAGAAATTCAGATGAGTGCTTATAATTGGAAAAAGTTGTCGATATTCCAAACAATGTAGATGAGTGTTTAGAACTAGAAGAAGTTGGTAACGATGACATTCATGAAGAAGATCCTAGTAATACAAACTTGCCTACTCTAACACCATTAATCAAAGGGTCAATCCAGAATATCCAAAATGGCAACTCTCAAGTAATCTTAAGTCCAGTATTTAATAATTCTAGTAATAAATTTCTTGATCCTCTTTTGAGATACCCATAAAGATCAAATAAAGGTGTATCAAAGAAACAATATGAACCTAATCTTAACGTTGATGTCAAATTCCCTATCAACAATTATGTTTCCACTAAAAAAATTTCTGAGTCATATGAACTTGTTATCAATCAATTATCTAGTGTTTCTGTTCCTAGTAGTGTGCAGGAAGCTTTGAATGATCCAAAGTGGACTAAAACAATGAATTAAGAGATGAAAGCCTTGCAAAGGAACTCTACTTGGGACCTTATTTCATTACCCAAAGGAAGGAAAACAATTAGGTGTAGATGGGTATATACTATGTAAGTCAAGGTTGATGGGAGCATATACAAATATAAAGCAAGGCTAGTTGCAAAGGTTTATATACAAAAGTATGAAGTAGATTACCGAGAGACCTTTACACCGGTAGTCCAGTTAGATACAATCTGCATTCTCATCTTTATTATAGCAAGTCAAGAATGGCCCCCAAAACAATTTGATGCTAAAAATGCTTTTCTCAATGGGCATATAAAAGAAGATGTATATATGGAGTTTCCACCAGGTGTGAAGCTTGGTTCATCAAATAGAAACAAAGTTTGTAAGTTGAAAAAATCATTGTATGGGCTCGAGCAATCAACTAGAGCTTGGTTTTGGAGATTTTCAATGACAATGAAAGCTTTTGGTTATAAACAAAGTGGTGCATATCAAACCTTGTTTATAAAACACAAAGGAGGTAAAGTAATGGCTTTAATTGTGTATATTGATGATATGATATTGACATGAGATGATTGTGAAGAGATGAAGCTCCTACTAGGACATTTAGCCATTGAATTTAAAATGAAGGACCTAGGATAGCTTAAATACTTCCTAGGCATTGAGGTAGTAAGGATAAATCATGGAATTTCTCTTTCACAAAGAAAATACGTACTTGGCCTCTTGACTGAAATTGGAATGCTTGCCTGTAAACTAGTTAAAATGCCTATGGAAATGAATCATAAGCTTGGATTTTTTCCAAATAAAATTCCAATAGATACAGGGCACTATCAATAGTTAGTTGAGAGTTAATTTATCTATCTCATACTAGGAAGGATATAACATATGTAGTGAGCGTTGTTGGTCAATTTATGCATCAACCGAGTGAAGAGCACATGGATACAGTATACCTAATCTTGAGGTACTTAAAGACTCTCAGGGAAAAGGTTTATTCTTCTCAAAGAATGGTATTTCCGACATTGAAGGATACAGGGATGTAGATTGGGCAGGTGATCAATAATCAAAAAATCTACATCTAGTTATTTTACTTTGAGGAAGGAAATCTTGTAATTTGGAAAAGCAAGAAACAAAATGTTGTTGTAAGGTAAAGTGAAAAAGCTGAGTTTCAAGGTAAGGCTCATAAAATATGTGGATTATTATGGAGTAAGCATGTTCTATCAAATTTGGAGATTGAGCATACAAAACCTATGATTCTTTATCGTGATAATAAGGCTATTATTGAGATTCACATAATCCTATATAGCATGATCGTACCGAACATGATGAAATTGAGAGACATTTCATTAAGGAAAAGTTAGATTAAAAGATTATTTAGTTTTCATATGTCAAGTCTAAAGATTAATTTACTGATGTACTTACAAAAGTAGTTTCAAAAAGGGTGTTTCATAATGTGATTGGCAAGTTGGACATGTTGGATATTTGTGCTCTAACTTGAGGGAGAGTGTGGATGCGATATGTTGATTTGTATAATATACAAAGATACATATAATCTATCAGATTGGATAAATATATAAGAATAAATATAATTTGTTAGACTAGATAAACATAGAAGTTTGTTAGAGTTTTTCTTAAAATAAAATTCTATTCAAAGTGTAATTATATCTCTATATATTGTCTCCGAATGAGAGAAGAATGTATTGCAATTTTTATTTACCCTAAAACATCATTGTTTTACAAAGACTAACCATCTAAATGAATCATTGAGAGGTTTCCTGATTAAGAATGTAATGGAAAAAGACAATATATGTCCTCTTCATACCTAGATTTCTTGTAAACCAAATGAGCTGAACTCTTATTTGCTTAACCTAAACATTTTGTTTTAGGCTTAAGCTTAAAGCCATTTGATTTTGTTGTTTTAACATTTTTGTTTCCATCTTGGTATTTCTACCATATTTGGGGATCTCAACAATATTGGTGATTATACCGATAATTCTTGAAAATAAATTCATTTAATATAGAATTAATCTCTTTTCACAATTATTATGGGACTATAAAATATCTAAATTGTCATTTAATATTACAACTTTATATCTAATAATTTAATATAAATGTTGTACAATAATAGATGATTAATTACTATAAAAAATATAAACAAAGAAACATAAATTAGATAAAAAAATAATTAACTTAGAAAAATTTTAATGACAATAAACTAACTTAAATAGAGTTAAAAGGAGAAAGTCTTGGAATTATATTATTTTAGTAGTTTTCATAATTATTAGTGTGTGTATGTTGTGTGTATGTGTGTGTGTTTGTGCGTGAACATTTATTATGATAGATGTGTGTGTGTGTTGTGCGTTCTGTGTGTGAATGTTAATTATGATGGATACGAACAATCATTAAAATAATAATTATGTAATTGAACCCAAATAAAAATTGTGCAAAGTGCTCAATTTGATCTTAGTATACTACGAACTTGTTTATTTTTATTTTCTATTTTTTAAATTTAGTACAAAAATTTATTTGTTTAACTTTTTGATTTCTGTTTCTTATACTTTTATGTTTGTCTTTTTCATAATTTGATTTACTATAACTAAATATGTATTATTTAATTATTTAATATTAATTGTTAATAAATTTATGAAAATATCTTCACAATATATAAATTTTAAATAAAATTTGATTTAATAATAAAAGTAAATAAAAATATTAAAAACAATTATTAATTTATAAATAAAATTTAATTATTTATTTTAATAAAATATAATAAAATTTTACTGATAATTTTTCAATAAATATATTACCTACGAGATCAAAATAAATTTACTTAATTAATTTATTTATAAAATAATTTACCTTTAAACTTTATCTATTATATAACTATTATAAATAATAAAAATACAACTAAATTTACATTAACAATTAAATAAGATTTATTTTTATTTAAAATTAAAAAAGTTAAATAGAAATGAAACCAAACACCCCTTACATATTTAAGTTTGAGCTTAATCATCTATTTTTTAGTCAATTCGAGCAATAAGATGAGTGTTTTTTCAAATGACAAATCCTAGAGGAAAAAAAAGGAAAAGAAAAGATAACAAGAAAATCCTATTCTTCAATAAAATCCTATTTTTTTTAAAACTGTGGTAATTCATGAAGATCTCTATCCTCCTCTATCCGATGAGCTGCTTGGATTAGCTAGCGTGGTTGAACTTTGGTTGTAGTTTATGTTGATATATGTTTTCAATCTTTTACGGGAATTCATTTACGGGGGAGTAGAGTAAAAGAACCGTTCAATGTTCTGCCTCTTATGGGGTCGGGGTAATTTTATGTTCACTCCACTTCACGTGAAGGTGGAGATAAGTAAGTGTCAGGCCAACTTGAAGTAAACACAATTCTGTCTTGGTACAGCATTTCTACACCTGGGCTAGCATTTCCACAAGCAGTAACAAAAGACTGCGAATGCACGACAACTACCAACTTATGATCTAATCAATGAGATGAATATGAAGGTGGAGCAAGGGTACGAGGAGCGAGCCCAGCGACTCGCTGCAAGGAATTTTTTCCATGCTGTTCAGGCATACAACTTTCACGATGGTGCTCTAAGTCACACCAGATCAAGTCCGCTCCAAAAATGACTTGCGATTTTAATGAGTTGAATCTCATCTTTACAAAAAGTTGAAGAGCTGAATCCAACTGAACATTGGATCGGTGAAAGATAAATACCACATTCCAAAAGCTAACCAACACAAAAGACATTCACCTTGTCGACTCCTCAAAAGGTAAGAAAAGGCAATCTCAGAGGCTCAGTTATACTACGCCATAAAATATATCTCAAGTTTTGGCAGAAAACTGCTTTAGTCAAATCTAGAACCTAGATTAAAAACATAGGAACGTGGCAAACGGAACTCAAACTAGAAGCACTGGCCTTAATTAGGAAACAAGCATAGCGGTGCTTTCGTCATTAAGTTGATTATTTGACCAAATACATCCAGTCTTACATTTAACCACATGCCTATTGTTCATCTCCACAGTCCGTTAACCATAATTTCATAGAACAGTAGGCCCGTAACAGCAGCACTAAGCCAAACATCTGATGCAAGGCACAAACTATACAAGAAGCATTCTCATCACATTCTCTACCTCATGTTTTCCCTCCTACGCACATAACGAGTTCGATCATTGTATCTTGGTCTGTCGTTAGCCCTCTGTGGCTGTGGTTCTACCCTCCTCTGCCTTTCAGGAGGTCTCTGAACTATCTCCCCATTCACAAACAACTCAGCTGCAAAATCAAGAAAGGTAAGCAAAGTTTAACTCAAATCATAATGGACGTCAGCTCTCAAGATTACAACACTTAAAAAGTTCTTCAATTGCATAATGCATTTAAGTTATAAGAAATCAGCGCCATTGAACTGTTGGCATAGGTCAATAAAATTAACATAATTTATTTTCCTCCCCTCCCCCATCAAATGAACCACAAGACTTGCAATTAACTTCAACTAACATAACCACACAGAAGACAAAAGTAGCTGCAAAAGACCATGGAATATCATCAGCACCATAAGAAAAGTTTAAGAAGAGATTCAAGTAAAAGTCGCAATCAAATTCAAATCTCAGCATAGTCACTATGCCAAATGTACTAATTAGCAATAACGACAATCAGAAATTTCAAATATAAGCAGTCACTGAAAATTCCAGCTTACCAAATGTGCTAATTAACAATAATGACACTTCTGTAAATTTCACATCTAAACATAGTCATTGAAATTTCAGCTTGTCAAGATGAGCTACTTAAGTAGTCACTGAAAAATTCAGTTTGGCAAGATGTACTGTTTAATAAGAAGACAATAATAAAAGTAGACTCTGGGGCATTAAAAGGTAAGGTTGAAATATACAGTGCAAAAATTAACAAACTCTACACAAATATGAACCAAATGATATATGAAATAATTTGTCCAATGTAACTCGTTTTATGATAGAAATAGAGCAATATTTGATTCACAATTGAAAAAGCTGCACCAATCACATAATCTCTATGACGTAAAAAGACACAACAAGAATCATATGTCATCTCCACTGATATTCAGCTACATAACATGTATGTATACGTAAGAATTACATGGAGAGAAGCTTTAGTGTCAGTCCATTAGCATTCAAAGCTAAACATTGCCTATCAGACTTTTTAGCTTTGCCAAGATGGACTATCAGTTGAATTAAAGTTGAAATTGCAAAACTTCTCATGACATACTGCACCAAACTTTAATTTTCGACAAAGCATACATAACATTTCGTTTGCAATGCACAAATACATGCATTCAGTAGCATTAGACTACTAAAACATGGAACATAAAAAATTGCAATGATCAGCACAGAAACATACCACCATAATCCTTGTACTCAGCGTCAACATAAGAATCCGGAAGAACAAACAGAACACCAGGTAGCCCTGTAAGCATAGAACCCCCAAAAAAGAAATAAATTCACAAAAAATAAGAAACAAAAAGAACACTTAATAACCCGACGAAAGAACAACACAAGTAACTGAAAATCATACCTTCGAGTTTGTTAGAGGTCTCCTCATCAATCTCACATCCAAATCCGAAGTACCTCTCACAAGAAACATTGTAAATCTTTTTCTTCGCTTCCTCCTCGCTAATATACACACAATCACAAACAAATCACACAATATAAACCAGTAAACCTAAAAGCTTCAAACTTTGTTGAAACCCAAAAGAAAATGTCTGATTTATAAGAGACTCATTTACCTGCCAACAACTTTAGCGAGAGTTTGAATGTAACAATCAATCATCTGTTGTTTGGTTGCTCCCTCACCACCAGGCTTGTCCATGACTATGAGCCAGTGCTCGTAATCGCATCCAGGGAAAAGCGGCGCCATTTCATTGGGCGGCCGGTCGCTGAAGTTCGACCCTGAGTTCAACGGCGAGTAGGATGAGTTGCCACTCCGATTGACTCGGCAACGAATAGAACTAAGTCTGCTGGGGGCGATTAATTGAGCAGTAGGGAGCAAAGATCGCCGGAGAAAAAGAAGAGACGGCAGTGAAGGAGGACGGATCACACAGACGGAGGAGGAGGAGGAAACAAGCCTTTTTGGGAGGAGGAGGAGGAGGTGGCGAGACGTTGTGGAAACTAGGGTTCGAGTTAGTGCTTGGGCCATTGTGAAGATTTGATGTTTGGGATAGCTGAGTAAGCTGACAGGTTTACGATAGGGTTTTTCCGGGTTTCATTAATATAGTCAAGATTGGGGGTGTTTTCGTCCTTTGATTTGTTTTTCTTTCAATCATTCATTCACTTGCATAGATTGTTTAAATCTTGCAAGTTTTTGTTTTCCAAATTTGTTATAAAGTGAAATTTGAGCAAAATTTTTAATTATATATCAAAACTTTTATGCCAACCAAAATTCAATTTTTGAAAGTAAATTTTCGAAGTTAACATGATTTTTTTATATTTTAAGAAAGCTGATATAACAACAACAATACTCAATAAGAATTTCATTGATATGCAAAATTTAGAAAGGTCTAGTAGTACATAACTTTATTCTAATTAGTAAAGAGGTTGTTTCTAAATTTTATTTTCATTTTAATATGATATAATTTTTATATTAAAGGAAATGTTTTAATTTGTTTTAGTTACTTATAATTTTGTAAGAATTTAAAATATATAATTACTTTTAGTTCTTCAAAAAATTTGAGAGTCATGATCTCATTGTTAAGTGGTAGCTTATCATAAGTCTAA
The DNA here is from genome assembly GCA_024520975.1 of Erythroxylum areolatum. Taxonomy (NCBI): domain Eukaryota; kingdom Viridiplantae; phylum Streptophyta; class Magnoliopsida; order Malpighiales; family Erythroxylaceae; genus Erythroxylum; species Erythroxylum areolatum. The sequence goes on along the minus strand of JANIJH010000224.1, from coordinate 63,165,560 downwards.
TAAATGAATTTGAGCTTCAAACATGATACATATTATTTAATAATTAAAAATTTATCATTATTGAAACTAACACTTAATTTTGTTTCATAAATTTTCTTATAGTTTTATTTGTTTGTAAAATTAATAAAAATAGAAAAACTACATTTTACTAATTGTTTTGTGTTTGTGCTAGCTCAATTTTATTTTCCTAATCTTTATATTATGTTTGATATTTTCTTCATGTTGTCAATTTTAATCACTTTAGTTTTTGCTAAACTTTTTAATTAAATATGTAACAATTAATTGATATTAATTTCTCATAGACTAATTTGACTTATTAGAGATTTAATTTTGTATTTTAAGAAAACATGGGTTAAATTGAAAATAAAAAACATTGGGAATCAAATTTGAAAATTGAAAAACACTTGCACTGAAAAATTAAAAGAAATGTAAGGGACTAAATTGCAATTTAGGACTAAAGTGCAAGACAAATAAAAAGACAAGGTTGCTTTAGAGAAAACAAAGGAATAAAATGACAAGGACCAAGGACCAAAGCATGAAATGGTGGTAAAGAAGGGCAGAAAGCTCAAATTGGGGCTTAACCTTTTTTAATTTGATCAGTTTAAGACTTAAACTTATAACTTGCTCAAAGAAAGTCTAAATTTTCATGAGTCTGCTCAATTTAAGGTTTTTTTTGGACAAAAATTAGGGTGTATTTTATGTGCACCATTACATGCAAGATGTCAAGAACACATAAGTTATTGTCTAGACTAAGTGGAATTTAATTTTAATTTTAATTTTAATTTCATTTAAAATTCTACTCTTCAATCATAAAGCAATATTTTTTTTCAACATGTGTTTTCACCCTGTTTCTCTTCTCTTGGTTGTGCCTTCACTCTAATCCCTGCATGTATCATCACTTTACGCATATGCCTTCACTTTAATCTCGTTTCTACCTTCTACGTAGTGTGAGCTCTCTCTTTTGGCATTAGAGGTGAATGGGTGGTTAGGTTTTGGAGATTTGAAACATACATGTTCTCTGATTGAAGACCCAAGTAGGTAATGACTCATGCTCCTTTCTAATTTTTGTATATAATTTATGGTGTTTGAATCTTCACTTTATTCATTTGCCCTTTTTCCATTTTTATGGAAAGTTTCATTAATAATGTTACATTTAGGTAAGTTACTTTATCTTTTTTAAATGGGTTTGATTATATGGCTAAATAGCATGTAGAATATAATTGTTTACATGTGCAATTCTATTACATTTGTGTGTAGGATATAATCAAATTTTTTCTTCCCCATCCACTTGACATTGTATGTAGGATATGATTTATGTCACTTGATTTAGCTTCATTGGTGGTTATCCATGTTTTATTTATCTCTATCCTCTGGGTTTAAGATAAAGTATGACTTTTATAGAAGAGATGCAGATTCTTAGGAGCAAACAAATGTAGTTCTGTAGACATCATTTAACTATCAGTGGGTGTACAATCAACATTACAACATTGTACTGTAATACTTGAGAATGAGTTCAAATAGTAGTTCTTTAAGGTAATAAGGTTGATAAGAGGATTCAATTTGTTGTTTCCTTGGTTGTAATTTTGTGTTGAGTTGAAATTTTTGAAATTTTCATCTTTAGCAATAGAGGTACGTGATTTAAGCTTAATTTGAGGTCATACAAACTAATTTCTCCAACTTACCTAGTTGAATGAGACTATGATGGAGAGGCTAAATATTGTTACTATAACTTGAAAGCACCTAGATGAACTTTATAGACTGATGAAAATCTAGGAAGAAGGTTTTATGGCTGTCGACTCTTTCCAGTAATTCTGGTATATTTTTATGTTGTTAGAGCTAAATAAGTTAATATATTTCATTAACGAATTGCTGTTCTTTTCTTAATGGTAGAGTGAAAACGTTTATGGATTTCATGAATGGCATGATCAAAGATTTTGTCTAAAAGCAAGACAGATTATTTTAGACCTGAAAAATAGAGAGAAGATATTATACCATCAAAGTAATATATTGAAGGCTGATGTGGCAGGGTTAAGAGAGAATGCAATAGATGTTTTGCAGGTTGAAACGATTGCATAAAATTTGAAGTTGAAGAATGAGTTAATTGCTATGAAGAGTAGTACTGAAACACATTCAACAAAGTGTTGGAAATTTGTTGCTTGTTTAAGCTTGTGTTTAGTAGTTTTGTTTATGTTTTTTAGCATAAATAATAAAGGTAATATAGGCAATAGTTGTACCTTTAAAGCCTTACTTGGAAATGGTTTGATGTACTAGAACAATGTGTAAATATAATTCAACTAACCTAATGTTGGAAAGTGTAATTGTTAGATGTTTTAACATCTGTTGTAATCCTAATTTGATGTTCTAGCCTAAACATGTTTGATGTTTTATGTACTAGCCTAAAGATGTTTGATGTTTCAACATTTGGTAAGGAAGATTAGTAACAAAATAGGATCTTTAATTAATAGAGATGGAGTATTGGTTAGTAGTCAAAAGGAGTTGAAAGAGGCAGTAATTGACAACTTATAAAAATATCATAAGTGCTTTAGCTTGGAGCAAATGATTAACACAACTACTAAGTTATTTTATAAGTTATCAAATTATTGATGATGAGACAAAGATATTTAATAGACCTGTAATTCTAATTCTTTGTGTTAACAATGTACATGTTTTATCATTCATGAACTTCAACGAAAAGGAAAAAACCTAAAAGAAATGCAGTTTACACTGCTTTACTAACATGTAAATGCCAACAAGAAGCTTACAATTAATAGATATCTAACCTCTGAATGACTATCCAATAAGAACTACAATTAATAGATATCTAACAAGATCCTGTCTTGCTGGCTTTTAATAATTAAGTAGGAAAATAAACAAAAAAACACACACGCATACAATAGAAAACCCACAAAGCACCTGTAAAGATCAAATTGAAGAACTAGATGGTTTATGACATACTACATAAAATGGCTTGATGATCTGATCTCAATTCAAGGCTAAACGATGAAAATAAATGGGACCATCATTTTACTACAAAAAGCTTATCATCTCTTTCAGGTCATAGACTTTAAGCTTTCCCTGAAAACTTTTAACATTGCAGAGAATGTGACAATTCCAATGTGACAATTTCAACCAAGCTTCCATTACCCTTGATAACCCATTCATGAACTTCAATAAAAAGGAAAAAAAACCTAAAAAAATGCAATTCAAACTAAAATTGGCAGTCATTGCATTCATTGCTTAATAATATGTAAATGCCAACAATATCCTTACAATCTATTGATATCTAACCTCTGAATAGATGTCCAACCTCTCAACTATTGTTCAGTACACAAATATCAAAAAATTGATGGATATAAGGTATGTAGATTGAAGATGCAGTTTAAGTTTGTTGTTTAATACACAAATATCACAAAATTGTTCAACTCACTAATAAACACAGTTAAGTTTACATTTTCTCCTTTCCTTTTGAAGATGCAATTTGACTTTCTTAGCATGAATTCACATGCCTAGTAACAACTTCTTTCCTCTTTATTGATTTCTGCCTAAGGTGTAGTAGTCTCTGACTTCTCCCTCCAAGTGATACATAAAATGCAAACATCCTAATGTTTTGTATGACTTAATTAGTGTTTAATAAGAATTCAAATATTTAACATTTACATTTAGCATCTGCAACCCTATGGTTTCATTTGTGTATATCCCCATCCCTTCCATCTGTTTCTTAAACTTCCTATTTGCTTCTTGTTAAAGAAAAGAGTATATGATAAACCTTTTTTCTAAAATTTTTGCTTGAGAAATTAGGCTATATTTACCAACATCAAACATCCTCATTCTGCTTCCATCATCTATAACATCATAACCAGGTTTTTGGTGGTGGTCTTTGAAGATGTACAAAGATTTGTTGTTTTTAAAGCACCTCTAGGTGTTGGGAGAACAACTAAGGTTATTACATTTGCACTTCCACATACATGAGCAGTATTTAAGGTGTTGGCAGTACCTAAAGCAGTTGTGGCATCAACAGATATAGACACAGTAGCAGAGATAGAGACAGAGGTAGAGGCAGAGGCAGAAGTAGAAGCAAAGGCATTTTCTCTTCTTTTACATTTCTTTCCTTTTTTAGCATTGTTAGATGTAGATTTAGAGGCACTTATTGGGATGTTAGTGTTGGTTTAAACTATGGATATGTTTTCTAGGGTTGACTATGAGTTTGTTCTGTTTTGTTCCATATGGAAATGAGTTGACTGGTCTGGGTTAGGATTTTGAAACTGGGCTGGAACTTGCTATTAATAACAGTGAGAATGAAACAAAAAACCTTGACGATTTCCACTACTATGGAAAAGAATCTTAGTTGTACCATAGAAAAGACAAAACAACTTAGAAATGACCTCTTTGCCCTTTCAAGGACAACCTATTTTGTTGTGTCCTTTTGTATGGCAGTGACTGCACATTGTGATTATGCCCTTCCTAGACACTGGTCAACATTTTGCTTTTTGATTACTTTTGTATTTTTTTAGGCTAATCAATGTCCTTTTTCGTAGCTGTTTGGCCTATCAGCCCCTTGTTTGAATTTTGATGGCTAAATAGTTTCTTCATTGCTAATGGGTCAGTCCTTCATACTAGGCATTGGTTGAATTGCCTTTCTATATGCTTGGACTTATTCAGTATTCCGTAACCAACTAGAAGTGTACTCTTCAATATTAATCCTATTGTCTCTAAAAACACATATGACATGTGCACGAGGAATGCCAGAGAGGGTATATCTCCTATAAAAGCATATTTTGTTCTGAAGCCTCAGCACATATTTGTTATGACCATGATCATTCTCATGCCCATCTTCTCCATTATGATGTACTAAATAATGTTGAGCAATCATGACACTCTTCTCAATTGCTTCTTATATTCTTGTTCTTAAATTTCCTTTCCACTTTCTTTTCATTAATTCTCTTCTAATATGCTCAAACAGCCCTAAAACTAACATTTTCCTTGCATCAACTAGAGTCTTATTGAAGGCCTCACATAAGTTATTGTCAACCAACTCAATCATAGAATCTTCCCTCTGGAAAGCCTTGCACCGTTGCTGAACTATCCATAACTCTCAATATCTTATGCTTCCCTTTCCTTCTTAGCTTTGAGCTTATCCAGATTTTCTTCATATTCCCTTATTGTGAAGGATTTTGCAATTTTCCAAAAGTGCTCCTTCATCTCTTCCCCTCTATGTCCTATTCCATGCCAATTCACATAAACTTATCTGGCACAAAACCTGTGCTTAGTATCTGGACACAAATCTGTAATGGCTCTCTCAAGTCCCTGCAAGGAAAAACATAACCATTTGAATAGGCATGTGGGCACAAATCTACATATTTCATAATAGTTACACTCAATAAAAGTAAAAACAAGATTGATGTGAAACTTTTATCTTTTGTTGGTCAGTCATTATAATCCAACCAATTCTAGAGCCCAAGTGAGGTAAATCTTCTTTCAACCTTTCAATGAACCACTTCCAGGTGACTGTCAACTCAACTTCAAACATAGCCTAAGCAACAAGAAAATTTTGATTGTTTCCATCTCTTCCCACAACATATAGAAGTTCACCCTTAGTTTTAGTTTTCCGCCAACATCCATCTAGTATAAGATAATGTCTGCATCCATTCCTAAACCTATGTTTAATAGCTTCTAAACATATGTAAATTCTTTTAAATACAGGCGGAGATGTTGGAATTGGCTGAGACACTGTTAATGTAATAGTGTTTCTTGGATTGGTCTGCCTAATCACTTCAGCATAAAACCAAAGCTTCACAAACTCCTCTTCAATGTTGATCACAACACTATCTACTATTTTTTCTTTGCTCTTCTCACCATACTCATGGACACTTCAACACCTAAGCAATCCTTAATGTAAAATTTGATATCATCATTCTTCAAAAATGACTCCTTTTTGAGCTTATCCTTCAACAAGTCAGATAAGATGCTGGTGTTTATCCTAGGATTTGTGTATACCTTATTTTTTTTTTGTTACAAGGAAAGGAAAACACGAAAATCAAAAAGCAAACATCAGCCTCTGGAATACAACGCGCCAGCCGCATCACGCCCGAGCAACTCCCTGAGGCCAGCTGGCGGCTCCTGAAGAGTATAAAGACC
>JANIJH010000224.1:63126488-63159325 GCA_024520975.1 Erythroxylum areolatum | reverse complement strand
TCCTACTTATGTTTTGATAATAATAAAATGTATAGAATTGGTTAAGAAATTATTTCAGGTGTTTTGGATTGAAATAATTCAAGACAGCATTAATCTTCAATGGGCAAGATATAAATCATTGTGAAATCAAGAAGGAAATAATCTTCAACGTTCAAACCTGAAGATTATGGAAAGATCTTGTTAAATCTATCCGTTGGAGTCATCACTAGTCGATTACAATGTGGCAAGTAGACTAATAATATTCAGATATGTCAGTGGGGCATGAAACAAGTCGATTAATATATTACAAGTCGACTACAAATCAGTCAGATAGGTGAACTAGTCAACTATCGTGGCACTAGTCGACTGATCGAAGAGCCGAGATGAAACTTGCATTGAAAAACGTTGGTACTAGTCGACTATAACACCTTGACTAGTCGACTATCAGGTGTAGCTGAACAAAATTAGTCAGAATCAATCACAAATGGAAAGGAGACAATCTTGCAACGTCTATGAGAAATCAAGCAACGACTAGAAGAAGATTTGCAACGTCTATATTCATCTCTAGTCTGTAAATAAATAGAGGAACATCAAGGGATCAAAAAATATAAGTCCAAATCAAAGCATACTATTATTATTCCAGAAATTTGCTGTCATTCTACTCTTAGCTTGGTCTTAATTCCATTCATCTGTACTGAGAATTATTATTTTCAATTTTCTATCATTGCTATTGTGAGTTGAGTGATTAGAGGAAAATCACTTGGGAGGTAGGATTTGTACCAGAAAACAGATCAATTGTAAGGATAGCTTGAGCCGGAAATCAAGTGGTGTTAAAAAGTTCACACTAAACTAAAAAGTGTGTAGTAAAATGTTTTGCCAAAATCCTAAATGGGAGCTTAGGTAGAGGACGTAGGTCTTTACACCGAACCTCTATAAAAACAGTGTTTTCCTTTCTTCCCTACTCTTTTACATTTTAGTTTTAATTGTTTAAATTAGTGCATTCTAATTCTCTGTTATTTTTAGCTCTTTGCGAAAAAAGGTTCAAAGATTTTTCAACCCCCCTTCTAGATCGTTTACAGCTTTGTATGTGGCCTTTCTTCTTATAATAATAACACTCCATGTTGTTGAAGTCTTTCGAGCGCGATTTCGATCTCCTCCTTGAGCCATCTCTCCTTCTCTTTTGATTCCTCCTCCCTCAAACTCCCTTATAACTAGTGCTCTATCACCATCATCTGGAGAACCTCCATCAATATGTGTCATCATCCTTTCATTCTCCCTCAATGCCCTCATAGCTTCATCTAGTATAATTTTCTCCTTACCAACAAGCAACATCATAATAATAGGTTAGTAGGACTTGGGTAATGAAGCTAACAACAAGAGAGCTTGTTTTTGATCGGTGATCTTCTCATCCACATTCTTTAATTGGGTCACTTGTTGGTTGAACAAATTAATGTGGTCTTTCAAGATTGTACACTCCTTCATCCTCAATTAGTACAACTCACATCTCAAGCACAAGATGTTAGTCAACGATTTAAAGACATACACACTTTGGAGCCTTCTTCTTAATCGACGCTCACTTGGTATCATTTAAACTTGTTGGCTTGTCCACTTCTAAAGTCCCATCTAAATCTTATTAGACTAACAACTCCACATAGTACTTTTTCACACCCAAAAGTTTATTTTCCAATCAAACAAGGGAACAAGAAATTTGGAAGCATTGTTCTCACCGATTCTCTTCTCACACTAATTCCGCCCTAAATCAAACAAGTAGTAATTTTCCCCACTTAACGATCCTCTAACCATAGCTCTGATATCACTTGTTGGGAAAAATTACTACAACTTCGTCAATAATAATAGCAAAAGAAATAAAGTGCAAAAAACTAAATTAATGCAAACGTAATTTACGTGAAAAACTCCTCTTAACTAGGAAAAAATCACAGTCTGAATCTCCACAGACTAAAATCAATCCACTATAATAAGTAAGAGTATAATCGGCAACTAACAGCAATGGTCTCAATAATAAGTACAATGATCTCTATATTCTAGTACAAATTGAAAAACCTAATCATTTTAGTAGTCTCTACAAACCCAAGAGATACCAACACTAGATACTTGTTGATAATGATTCGCTTCCTCTTGATTATCTCACTAAACAGTTATCTTCCCACACGCCAAAACAATGGAGTAGACCTCTATTTTTCTCCTCTTCTATTCTAGTTTTTACAACAACACTCCTACATAGAAAAAAGGGGTTAAAACTATTTATCTTATCATAAATTGGCTTCTCCAATAAGCCACCAAACCTACTACCTATGAGTCAGTCAAAGTACTCTTTACTTAGTGGGCCACCACTTGTAAGTAAAACAAAGTCCACCCATACAAAACTCACAGAGCTAGTATTTAAGATTTAGGGAGATACCCAGCATTATATAGTTCATCTTATGTTCAATGACTACCGATTAAGCTACCATTGACTAGGATAGTAATAATTAGTATTAAAACATAGTAATCCTTGTATGAGATACTTTGAAGATCTTAACGAAAAAAATATCACTTATACAATCGTGACAATAAGAATTTCTATAGACGTATAAGTAATATACTAGATAGAATTTTTATATCAGGTTAGTTTAGTGAACTTATTCTCTAATAATTATCTACACGTTTGTTTACATATCTACATATTTTAGATTATGACTTCGATTACTTCTTTTATAGGAAATAAACATAATATCTATTAGTCTTTTTCCTCTATTAATGTTCAGTCTCAATAGAGTAATGTTAAAATAGTTTAATGATAATATATAGATGTAATACAAATTTTATAATTATAAACTTATCATAATTTTATTTGTTATATACAATTATCCTACAAAAATTTTCTTATACGTCAATTAATTAGATGAATATGCATTAGATAAAGAATGTTTATAAATAATTATATTACAAAAATTACAATCAACTAGTTGTTGGTTTATATCTCATAGTCAATCAGTTGATGTTGTTGACTAATTGTAAAGATAATCGAAACTTATATTTGGTAGCTATAAAAGTATGCATCTAATATGTTTACTTACTTTGGTCTAAACTAATCTGAAAGACCATTATATCAAAAAATAAAGAATAAAAGAAAATAAAGGCTTATTTATAAGAGAATGAAAAAATTTTCATTTAAAGGAGATTGTCAAGGCAATGTTATCATGAAAATAAATTGTTTTTTTTTTGTTATTGGGTTCCTAATTCTGTTATACTTTCTTTATCACAACCTAAAAGTTAAACATTGAAAAGAAATTCTTTATGTACTTTATTTGTTATTTTCTTTACCTAATTTAAAAGAAGATAGAGATGGAAAAATAAGATCCAAATAATTTGACTATGAGATAAAGAATGCTAAATTAATTTTGGAATATATCTTATTTCTATTTGCAGTTTGCATTGTATGATTTATTTATCATTGTAATGGATTGAATCTTAATATTTGAACATTAATATATTACAAATCAAATATTTATTTACATACATATAAATATTTTGTAAATTAAATGACTAAAGCAATAGATAGTTTGTGTTGGGCCCCGAATTCTTTTCTTACTGAATAAGCATGTTTCAATTTATTTCAAGGTTGAGTTTGCTTAATTTCTTTTGGTTAGAATAATTTGAGGTTTTAGTGCTTAGGTTGATGGAATTTAGATGGAGGGATTAAGTTTAAATTAGAGTTTTATATGTTGTTAGAAAAAAGTAAAGGAATAAGATGTGTAGGGGCAATTTGGGAAGTTTACTTAAGTTGTTAAAGTTTAAGGCTTATAAGGAGGGGTAGTTTGGTCTTTTTAACTTAACAAAAGAAGAAAGAGGGAAACAAAAGGCTTGTGGTCGTATGTGTGACGGAAGGGAACGAATTTTTTTCAAGTAAAAAGGAGAGAGTGAGTTTTCGGTTGAGAGTGAAGAGAAGAAGAGAAGAAAACTAGGGTTTCACTTTCTTTGCTTTAGAAGAAGGATTTTAAGGGTAGTCCAAGAAGAAAAAAGAAAGAGGAAGGTTAAATCTTCCATTAGAGGCAAGAAGCAAATTTCGTGGGTGGAGTTTCAAAGTAAGTGTTTGGAAAAATCTTTTGGAAATTTTGGTGTGTTTTGGTTCTATCGATTTAGGAAAAGCATGGGTATGGTTGTATAGGATCTATTACATGCTTTTGCTTCCTTAGATTTGCCAATTTTGACATCTCTTGTAATGTTGGGATTTTTGTGTTTTGAAGAAGGACAAGAGAGGCAAGGGGAATTAGAGGAAAGGGCACTTGACCAAGCTTAAAGCAAAAGGATTTAAGGTGGGTGACATTTTAATAATTGAGTTAATAAGCTAAGTAAGTTTCTTGCCATAAATGCAAATTAATGCTTTCCAATAACTTTCAAATTTTGCATTTATTACTCTTTGGGATGATTTGATATAATATCATGTGTCTTTTGTGTGCGACTGAATTGTGGAATTATTTGTATATTGTTTTGACAAGTGAAAAAGAGTGTGAGTTTTGAAAGAATGTTGTTGTTATAAATTTTGCTTTCGAAAAAGTGTCATTTCGGCAAATATATGTGAATTATATGAAATGCATGATTCTATGGGTTTGTGGTGGTCCCTTAAGAGTCAAGTGTACTTGTCTGATTATAGGCTTCTCCAGCCTGCTCGCTAGTGGCACGGAGCTCCTCAAGGACTTCAATAACTTCACGGCTACGCATGACCGCTTCGCGGGAATGTGTAGTACGTTCTGTTTCGGATCCACCCGAACTACTTTCTATGTGCTTATGTGATATTTGACTTGTATTGTGTTAAATTTGTCAATATTTTGATAAGTTGATAATTTTGGAGAATCATATGTGTTATGATTGATCAATGTGAAATTTGCTTTAAAAATAAATGAATAAAGAATATTTTTGGCTTGTTCTTGGTTATTAATGTGTTACCCACGAGCCGTCGTGCTCACCCCCTTTTCTTCCCTTCCCATCCACAGGCGACGAGCGAGAAAATGAGTAACCGCATCAGGATCGAGGCAATACTCCTATTTATTTTTACTTTTGAAGCTTTCTTTGGAAACAAAGCTTTAGATGCATTTTGGAGCAAAAATTACTATTCATGTAATCTTTCTTTGTAAATTGATTTTTTTGAAACTTTGATGTATTTGGACTAAAAGTGCCCACTAAAGCTTTGTAAAATCTTACATTATGATGTTAATGAAAGACTTTTGGATTTTATTGTATTTTGCATATGTTTGATCAAAATGTGATGTTGTATAGTTTGAAAATGACAAGAAGAGTAGCATTGTGGTTGCTGCCTTTTTAGATAATTTCTGGACTTATGTGGATTGATTTGCTTCTTTAGCCTTCTTGAGAAATATGGAGGATTTGCATAGCTTTAAAATGAGGTATTGTGTATTGTGTTTGGATGTGAGAATTGGAGAATATGGATGATTGAAGTGTTTGTGCAGGTGCTGTAAATTGTGTGGGTGTTTGAAGAAATATGGATGGTTGAAGTTTGGGGGAGGTGCTGTCAAAATGTCAATTATGGGTAGAAAGTTTGAGTGAAGTTTTGTCCCTCTTAGAGTCAAAATTTGACCAAAAAGTCTTCTTGAAGATTGTAGTTTAGGTTTTGATCTTTTCATTGATATATAATATGTCATTTTTGGGCTTAGGAGTAAGAAGTTATAAGGTTTGGAAAAATACAGTTACTGTTTGAAATGTCATTTTATAGGCAGTAGCAGCTGTGAAAGAGAATTTACCTCCCTTAGAGACTAAATTGATTTTTGCATTCTTCATGAAAGTTGTAGATTGTCTTTTATTTTTTCCATTGATGTAAAATGTGACATTTTAGGGCCATTGAGTTAGAAGATATGATTTTTAGAAATTCTGTTACTGTGTAGGATAATTTTATTTTGGGCAGTCACTTTGAAGTAGTTTTTGACTCTCTTAGAGGCCAAATTGGTTTTTGAATCCTTAATGGAAGTTGTAGAGCTTCCTTTTATCTTTTTATTGATACTAAATTTTCGAATTTTAGAATTTGGTATGAAAAGTTATAAATTTTCAAAATTTTAGATGCGATTTGCTTGGCCACTCGCAATCGCGAGCGATCGCTTTCAGCGCTTGCCTCGCGACCTTGCGGAGGCGAGCGAGCGCTGGCCTCGCAACCAGCTGAGTGCGACGAGGCACTTTCTGATTTTTTTATTTTTTTCCTGATTTTTATTTTTTTATTTTTTTCTGATTTTCTTTTTTTCTAAATCCAACCTCCTTCTATTCTTTTATTTGTAACTTTTTCGTTTGACCTCCGATTTACGCGATTTTTGAAACATTGTTTTTCTAAGAAATTTTTCTATCTCTCCCCATAAATCTAGAGCTTTCCAATTTAAGTTGAAATTTACGGATTAAATCAAAGTAAGACAATTGGATGGAAAAATTGAACATGCTTCTGTACTTTAGTGATTTCTCGATTTATAGAGATCTGAATGAGGTGATTTTTGGTTCTAAATAATCTAGAGACATGAAATTTTCATTTTAGCTTAGGAATCGGATTTCAATTTAGGCCCTAAGAATTTAAATTTCAGGAGGGGAATTAGGGTGAAATTTTCAAGATTTGTTTGGAAGTAAGTGAAATGGGTTCATGGTTGAGGTTTGACCTGGTAGGGAATTCCTCCCTCGTGGGATGCGTGTCCAGATGTCACGTAAGACGTTGGATACGTGACTCACCAGGGTGGAGTTCCAAGCGCTTTCCAGCGCTCATCTAGCGACCTTGCGGAGGCGACCGAGCGCTAGCCTCGCGACCAGCTGAGTGCGACGAGGCACTTTCTTATTTTATTTATTATTTTTTCCTGATTTTTATTTATTATTTTTTTTCTGATTTTCTTTTTTTTCTAAATCCAACCTCCTTTCATTCTTTTATTTGTAACCTTTTCGTTTGATCTCCGATTTACGCGATTTTTGAAGCATTGGTTTTCTAAGAAATTTTCCTATCTCTCTCCATAAATCTAGAGCTTTCGGGTTTAAGTTGAAATTTACAAATTAAATCAAAGTGAGACAATTGGATGGAAAAATTGGACATGCTTCCGTACTTTAGTGATTTCTTGATTTATAGAGATCCGAATGAGGTGATTTTTAGTTCTAAATAATCTAGAGATATGAAATTTTCATTTTAGCTTAGGAATCGGGTTTCAATTTGGGACCTAAGAATTTAAATTTCAGTAGGAGAATTAGGGTAAAATTTTCAAGATCTGTTAGGAAGTAAGTGAAATGGGTTCGTGGTTGAGGTTTGACCTGGTGGGGAATTCCTTCCTCGTGGGATGCGCATTCAGATATCACGTAAGATGTCGGACACGTGACTTACCAGAGTGGGGTTCCAACAGTTTGAGTAACTTTTTGTTTAGGGGTGATAATGAGCCAGCCCACGGGCTAAGACGCTTGTGGCTGAACATGGGGTTGCCGAGCTCATGGTTTAACTTCAAGTCAGATGGGTCATGGGAAGGTTGGGTGAGGCCAGCCTAATTTTATTATTATTTTTTAAAAGGTACAAAATGACCAATCAGATAGGTCTTGGTCATGGGACCATTGGGTGGGACTAGCTTGATTTTATTATTATTTTTAAAAAAGGGTACAAAATGACATCGTTTTGTATCTTCCATCGAACCACGAGCAGAGACCGGGATAAACCAAGCAATCTTGACCCATGTTGACCAGACCTCATTTGCCATCCTTGCTTTCATTCCCAAATTTTTTCTCTTCTAGATTGCTTTATTGATTATTTTCTTACCATATTCTAAACTACACAACTTTACCCCTCTCTCCGTACATTAATTTATCTTTTTACCCGTTTTCTCCATCTAAAACTCGAAGGGTGATTTTGTTTTAATAATATGACACGATTCCACTATAGACTTAAAACACTCTTCTCTTTGATTTAGGCTTAAAAAGAAGGCAGGTATCATATATACTTTGGAAAAAAACCCTTTGGTTTGTTGAGATACTTTGGTGTTAATGATTTTGAATGTAAATTCCGAAAAGAAAAAACAAATGATTGTTGAATGCACATTCTACGCAAACAGCAAGCCAAATAACTTAACACGTGTCATTAATGACGGTTTGGGTTAACTGATAATTTTACTACTAAAGCATGGTCGTTAACAATAACGTGTAATTTGACATTTTCAAAAGTTGAATTAAAAGAAACACTCTGAAATGTTCTAGAGTTCTATTTATCCTTCTATCAATTAAAAGAAAATTGTTTTATAATTTTATATGAAATATTTAAATATCATGTATTATATCAATTAACTTTAAAATTTTCAATAAAATAATAATTGAAAAATGAATAATTTTTAAATATTTAACATATATAATTTATAATTTCTTAAAATTGTTAATTAAATCATTAATCTTCCTATATCATACTCATTTACTATTTTGTTGATAATTATCTCTAAATTAAAAAATTTATTAAAATTTTAAGTACTTCTAAAAAGGAAGACCTAATCATATTAGAACCAATATCTTAAAATTCGAACCCGTTCGGTTAATTTTACAGTAAAAATTTTAAATTGCATAATTTTTGATTTGATTTTTAAATTTTTGGTTTGATTTAATTTATTAATCTTTGTTGTTAAAAACTGACTAATTAATTAATTAAATTTTGTAAACTAATTAATTTTTATTTAATAGTCTTCTTTTTCAAATAAGCTTTAAATTTTTTAAATAGAAAAAGATAATATTCTTCAATTATTTTTGAAATTTATTTAATTTCTAACTAATTTTATTAAAATTTAATGCCGATTAAATTTTGTTAATTTTACTTTATTGATATAATTTCTGGCCTAAATCTTAAAATATTGATTAGAGTTATATAAAAATTCGGTGTATAGTTCTTTGTTCCCTCGACACGAGGCAACAAAAGCACGAAAACAAGGGTGTTGTTACTCGTGTATTCAACAAAATAATCTGGGATACCGATTTCTAATTGATACACGTAATTGAAAAAAAAAGTAGCTTTTATTTATTACACGGGTGTATGCGTATCGGATATTGACAAATATATGATTGTGAATAGAGGGCAGACATTGGGGACCGGCAATTGATGACATTTCATTATCAATCACAATACATTACTCCCATTTGAATATTTGTTAGGTCAATTAAACCTGCAGGCCTCTCCCTTTTCTTTTCCTTTTGTCTGTTACATTCTCTTTTTTCTCACTTTTCCTTTTGGGTGAAATTTCTTTTTAATGATCAATCATGCCATTAGGTAATCAATGAGTAGTGTATATGCTTATGAGTGAATGACACATGCTTATGTCTGAATTATTGTTATAACTTAGAAATGGCTCGTGCTTAGTTACCAGTTAGGAATTCATGTTGTACTATGATTACAAACATTATTACTATTATCATTCATTGTTTGTTCCAACCCAGGTTTTGGACAACTGCCTATGCATTTTGCTGCTTACAACTTGAAGACTTTCAGTCGCCATTTACTATCTATCTTCTTGTTTTATTAAGGCTAATATCCTAACACCTTATAACCATAAAAGAGTATAGTCATCCATTTTAAAGGTTTGATCTTGATTAATGTTTCAAATAAATTGAAGATAATCCTAGGCAATGAGTTCAACCATCTACTTTTCTACAAGCACGTACTTTGACGTAAGAAATAGTATCCGATATGAGTATTGATAATCTAATATTAGTTTTCCTCATTTCAAAACTTGCATTTTAGCTCTTTTAAGGTTTCACTGTACGCTTACTGGTAGTTCATCTGCAATGATTTCACTTTTCACATTCAATAAGGTGACAAGTGAAAATGGAAGGGAAAAAAAAAGAGAGAAATTGGTCCCCATAATTTAATAATTTATATTAGTCATGAGTAGAATAATTTTTGCTTGTATGAAGTTCCTAAATCAGCGGTAGACAAATAACTCATGTATGGTTAAAGTAACTGCCACAAAAGTCGAGTACTGTTGTCCAACAGGTACATTACCAGCCACCAACAATAGTGAAGAGTTTTCTATATAATCCAGCCTTTCGTTTATTCACTTACCACTTTAAACACAAAGCTCCTCTCTTTTTCAGCTATAGCAGCTTTTTATCAGCGCCCTTTGTTACCTCTTGAGGATTTGCTCTCAATCAAGTTACTGTTCAGGGTGGATCTGAGCAAAGATACCAGCTTTATTGTTAACTGCAAGTGATTGAAGTGAAGGTTTGTCTTGTTCTTCTTTTTTTTTCTCCTGATATATTTGAACGTTCAAGAGTTTTTTTTTTTTTTCATTCTCCTGTGTATCTTCTATCTGTTTTTGGGAAATTATTTTTTTTGGTTTAATGTTGGGCAGTTTTGTATTTTAGTAAAAGATAAAGTTTGGTTTCTGGGTTCCTCAAGATTCTGTTAAATGGTTGATTTTCTTGGTATGGTGAGAATTATGAAGTTTAAGAGCCTTATCTACCAAGTCAGCTAAGGTTTTTTGATATTTTGAAAGCTGGAAGGTGCAATTAGCGAACGTTTTTGGCGTAAATAATTAGGGGAAGATTAAAAGTGTTTGCGTGCTTTTTGCTTGATCGATTTCTCAAATCAATTAGAAATACATAGAAGGTGGAGAAAGACACAGTGATAAGCTTCCAGTTAACTCGAGAAAAAAGGACTTCTAGTAATCTTGTTCCTTTGGTATTTTGCTTAATAAGAGTGTGGAAATCGTTATATTAATTCGTTTACTTGTGTTTTCTATTAATTTTGGAAATCTGGTTGGAACGTTTACATTGATATTTTTCCATTATGTAATTGCATTTTTGTGTTGATTATATTTGGGACACTTCTAGCTCTTATGTCTTTTCTTGTTTACTACCTTGCAGCAAATTTTGGTTGCACCCCTAGTACCATTACTGTTTTAGAAGTGAAGCTTAAAAGTGGGTTAAACAGAACAAAATGCCTTGGTTGACTCGATCAGTTGACGTCTTCCGAAAAGTAGTGCCCTTGAACTTGTATTGCAGGGTTATTCTGTAGATCTTCAGCCACTGCAACCTTATCTTCAGGAGTAAAGACTTGCCCCTTTTTCTTTTTTTTTTTCCTCCTCCTACCAGGAATTTCCGTGTCATAAGTTGTATCTAGATAGACTGAGATTTGAGGTTTTGAAAGAAGTGATGGTGTGCCAAGCTGCAAGTCAAACAAGATTTCGGGCATTAAAATATGAGAATGGAATTGCTGGGAGACATACAATTATAGTTAGAGTTATTGCATGCTATCAACCATTGCAGGATTGCCAGGTTAGTACCGTGAAAATTTATGCCTGTTTTACTAGTTGACTGTTTGCATGATGCAGTTGATTACTTTTTTCATTTACATGACTTATACTATAATTAAACGCTTAATTCCTGCTTAGATTATTCGCTGTTTTGTTCTTAACTGCATAATTTTCAGCACAACTTTTTGGTAATCGGCCTGGAATTTTTGTTGCTTTTTTACAGGCTGAATATTTCCGTCATTTGCTTAAGCCGGTTACGTAGGTGGATTCTCTGTTTGCGTTGTGATACTAAGCTGGAAGTTGTAGTTTACCTTTTTTCATTTTTGTTGTTCTGGAGAGAAGCAGCAATTTCTTAGCATCAAGTATTGAAGCAGTAAACTTGGTAAGTTTAGGAATATCCCTCTGTTCTGACCCCAAGATAAGCAGACGTTCTTTGTCAGATACTTATTGGGTCCATCTTTTGTTTTGCTAATTTCAGGTAAATACATTGGTTGCTTAGTTAAGGCCAGCAATATTTGGCTTTGTCCACCGCATTATACTTGGCAATCGATAAACTTCATTCGCATGAGCTCATCACTGGAGCCCCAGCAAAAGGGATATTTGCCAACATATACAAAGCCTGGCACTTGCATGCCATCTGAAGATGTGGCTATGTTTGGTTTTCCAGTCCCAAGCTTCCCAAGTCTGTTTCCACAACAAAGCAATCAAGTCCATGCTACGCATGGCCATTTACCTCCTCACTTCCAGAATTTGGCTCCTGCTAAGAACTTTTCTGTTAAAGAAAAGTTATCTTATTGTCCTGGGGTGGAGGCTGTGCCTAGTTCTATTCCTGCATGTTATAGGGGATATGTTATATTCGATCAATCTGGGAATGGAACAAGGGTCATGTATAGTCCCTTTTGTTCAATTATCCATAAACCAACTATAGCTGGTGCAAAACTGGAATCTGGTTATGATCAAGAGGCTGAAGAATGTGCAGCTAAAATGGATCAAATGAATCCAGAAAAACTGAAGGATAAAGAATCAAATGAGAATCACTCAAAAGATGAGGAAAGTGAGATGCATGAAGACACTGAAGAAATCAATGCGTTGCTTTATTCTAGCAGTGATGGTTGTGACAGTTATTATGATGATGATGATGACTACGATGATGAGGTAACCAGCACTGGTCACTCACCAGTTGTGATCGGGGCATGTTATGGGATGCAAGAACAAGAGGAGGAAATGAAAGAGGAAGTTGCCAGTTCTGCTGTGCCAAACAAAAGGCAGAAATTGCTTGATGGTGAGTACAAAAAGTCTTCTCTTGGGGACACAACAAGCTCACTTAAATCAAAAGTTCCACGCACATTTTCTGATTTGAGCTATATTATAAGCCGAATTGAAGAAGAGGAGGTTGTTTCCAATATGGGAAACAAGGAATCGAAAAGGGATAAGAATCGTGCAACATTGAAAATCCTCAAGACCATAGTTCCAGGTGCAAAGCATAAGGACCCATTGTTGGTACTTGATGAAGCTATAGCTTACTTGAAGTCATTGAAGCTCAAAGTAAAAAATCTAGGAGTGAATCAAAGTTAAGTTTCGCTCACTCCTACAATTGACTAAGGGGTGGAGGGCAGAATGAATTAAAAAACTAGCAGCCTAGCACATTTTTCTTGGCTTGAATGATTGATGAGTTTGAAGTCACTACATAGGCTTTTTAAATGTGGGGCTCCTTTTTCCCTGAAGATTTTATATAATGGGCCAATGAAAGGGAGTGGTAGTGTGAATGATACGATTTTAACAGGACTTGGGGTTAAATGGGTTGTGTTTGTTGACCAGAAATGATTATCTTTTAGCTTTGTTATGGATTAAAGGTTAACAGAAGTCACAAAAGATACGAACGCATGGGATGGCAGAAGTGGTGGGCTATGGTCTAAATGAGGACTTGTAATCCCTACAAATTTAGTGCATGCGCGTTAGGTATCTAGGGACCCACTGTCCTTTTGCATAAATCTTGCTGGTATTAAACTAAACTAGAAGTCCAAAATAAGTTTTCTGATGCTGCCGATTGCCGTGGAAAAAAACAGGCAGCCCTTTATTGCTGACTGCTTGGGGTCGAGTGCACCTGTATTCAGAAGTAGCGGCTTGCTTGTTCGGGACTATGACTTATTTGTTGTTTCGGTTGGCATGCGAATGGTGTTTGTGGATTTGTTTTTCTCGATGTCCCACGTCTGGGTGTATGTATTTGTATTGCGATGGCGCTGGTGTGTAGATGTGTCCTTGTGCATGTAATAAATAATGTGAGATAGATGCTCTTAAGCACGATTGCACCTGCTTATACTGTCCAAAAGTTGGAGTTAAAACACTTGGCACAATGTAAAATCTTTTCTATTTAGACTTTTAATCTGCTGTAGAATATGCAGACGTGTATCGATCTTAGTTTTCTTGTTTCTCAGGCATTCGGATTCTTTTCTTTTATGATAAGGATCTCGTCAGACTGGCATGGATAGTGGAATAATTATTTAATAGAATCGGAATGATGACAAGGGTTGATGCAGCATACTCAATTAGGATGTTGAATTTGATCACCTTTTGCCCTCTTTCTTTGGTTCCATCATTAAATTTCGTAGGATCAAAAATTTTTATGCATGTGGGAAGCAGCACCTCTTGAGCAAAGGGCCTCGTAAAGAACGAGCAAAAACCTACCCCTACTTATCCCTCGTTGCGCTTGCTTTTACAAAAGCTGATGTACGTGCCAACATTTAACACATTCAGTAAGTCGTAAATGGGCCATTTACTAGCCAAAATCCTCTCTCTTCCTTTGTCTTTTGTTTAAATTGTAAACACACTTAATATTATTATCATATTACTACTATGAGCTAGATAGAAAGTGGCCTGTGTTGGTACCGTTTGATGCAATACCAAAAATCAAAATTCACTGACGATTCAGAACTTTGCATATAAAGTACTCAAGAATACTTTCTATTTAGCACATAAAACAAGCAAGACACCTTCTGGGAATGAAAGAGAAAGCACTCTGATTTGCAAAGTGTGTGAAAAGTTTTGAGCAGCCAAAGAACGCACCTTTTAAAGTGTGCATGCAAGTGTTGAAAACTTAGTCCATTATAGTGCTCTCCTATGCACGACCTTGGCGGTATTAGGAAAAGTACTCAACCTCTTGCCTACCAGCACTTTTCTACTTTGTGGCTTAAATTCTTCGGTCACCAACCCAAGGGAAGACTAGGGAACTTCAGATACAAAATTTGCTCTCCTGAAATTGTTGAAGTGCCGCAATTAGGAACAGTAATGCCACTGAAAACAAGCTGTAAGCTACTTTCAAGTCTTTTTTGATGCTTCAATAAGAGGAAACTCTTGCCTATTTCACTGCCGTATGTGATGAAAAGTTGTTTGAAATTCGGATCACCACATACATACGGCATGCCTTTTGGGTTGGTGCATATTCCTATTGAGGCAAGTGGTTGCGTAAAGCGACATTGAAGGAAATCAAGTCCTGTCCCCTAAAATCTAACTAGATAAGCATTTGAAGGTGCCCCACTCTCGAAACCAGCGAATTTTCCTCACTGTTGCAATTCAAACTTTGAACATGCAGGAGACTTGAGGGAACTGGGTTCCACTTGGAGTGCATTCACTGACATCATCTATAGAAATTGTTTGTGGTGGAAAATTCACGAGTTTGAATGTTGCATACCAACACTCAGCATTAGTTAACATTGCATACAATGAAACAGAACCCAGGGAAATATGAGCATAAAAACACTACTCATCAATCATTTGGATTTACGTTGACTATAATTTCACGGCAAGTATATTTCGCATTAATGCTAAGTGGAAAAAAAGAAATCAAGAAATATATTTATTATCATGACATATATGTCACTTTAGGGATACTATATTTCAAAAATCAAGAAATGCTTTTTATTTTAATTTTATCTCCAAAAATATGTTAGTTATAATATTTTTTTTAGTTTAAAATAGGGTTGATATACTACATAAATATTGTTTGGCAATGTAATTATTGGACCAAATATTTATGATCATGTTAAAGGCCCTTAGGTTTCTAATGGACTGGCCAAATCCTGATACAATGTTTTAATTTCAACGTTAATCATAATCAAGATATTTTAATTGTCCTTGACCTCAATTAGATTAGAATCACCGTAGCCTAACTCTTTTCAATGTGGTAATTTTAATCTAATCAAGGTTGTTTAGATTAGAATCAAGGTAGGGCGTCTATGTTCTCGTTTTCACATTTTCTCAGCTTCTACGGATCCCTTTCTGTATATTCATCTAACAAATGAAGTAGGTAAATTTAGTAAGAATGTTTTATTACTATATATCAACCAAAGACTATGTTTGCTTTCATATTCACTAGTACTTGTCCAGTGTCCACCCAAGTTATCAGTCTTTTATTTTGGCAGGAGCCATAGGAATTCAATGCTTCAATGGATGGTAAATAATTTGCTATTTATTTGATGTAAACGTTTCAAAAAAAAAAAAAGAGTATGCATTTCCAAATTTATTACCAATTAACATATGTGATAACACATTGCTGAATAAGTCATATAATAAGATTTTCGAGTGCAGTTTTATAAATGTTACATAATTTATGTATTCTATTTCTCATTTGTAAAGTAATAAGTGGATAAAGAGGGATGATAAGGATAGATGATGAAGTAGCTCATGCTAGAATGTGTACTCTCTACTCAAAAAGGCTAATTTTATTAAAATGTTGTTTGAGAAACGAGCTAATAAGATAACTTTAACCTTTATGATACAGTCACACATAAATTAAATTTCATGCCTCAACATAACCATCCTTTCCATTCCACCTCACAAAATAATACATCCAATTGAGGTCACTAGGTAATAATCTGGTGCATCTACAAAGTTAGGGAGAACGTATGGGCTAACAATATTGTAATTTTCATCAATGCATTTAATCAAGATGCTGCGTCCTTTCTAATGTCCAACTTTGGAACCCACTGGGGGACTCGTTTGATTTATAGGATTTTACATTTCTCC
Source organism: Erythroxylum areolatum (assembly GCA_024520975.1). Taxonomy (NCBI): domain Eukaryota; kingdom Viridiplantae; phylum Streptophyta; class Magnoliopsida; order Malpighiales; family Erythroxylaceae; genus Erythroxylum; species Erythroxylum areolatum. The sequence goes on along the minus strand of JANIJH010000224.1, from coordinate 63,143,078 downwards.
TCTCCATTTAATGTGTGTAGCAACCTACCCTCATCCTCAAGTGGCTAAAATCCTTTCTGTGTATTATTTGCTTCTTTTTTAAATTAAAAATTGTCACTAAAAATTGTAAAGAATGGGGCACCAAACTTTGCTATGATATAATACATAAGGCGATAATATGGAAATTTCCCTTACCAAAATAAACAACCAAGGAACAAACAGAACTCATCATTTCAGGGACTAACTGTTGCATTAATAATAAAGAAATAGAAGACTTCAACAAAGTCTTTAGGTCCTCAAATTTTCCAAATTAAGGTTGATGCTTTAGAGTAACTTCAAAGGATACAATCGCACTGCATTACATATTCTTGTCTAAAAGCGTAAAGAGACCCAAGTAAGAGTGTCCTAACTCTCCAATCTTCATAGTAGTACTACTTTAATTCCTCTTTTTGGTTGATGTAGGATGAAGCAGACGCCACTTGACCATCTCATCTTTCATGTGTCAGATTCCATCTCACAATGAATTTTATAGTTTCTAGTTTGTTATTTTCTATCGCGTGCACTAGTCTTTACCAAAATCTTGTTTAAGTCCTCAAGAGTCCATAATCGCCTAAGAATAGTTTGCTCATTTAGAAGGGCATTGCAAGGATATAAAGAGTTGTTCTCTAATCTTTTCTTCTTCTGGAATCTTCTGAGGTTGTGTTCTTTCTATATCTCATACATGAGTGTTCCAACTCCTAAAAGGTAGACCTTCTTAGAATCCTTAGGAATCCTAGGATTATCTAAGAACTGCTCGAATACCTTTTGTAGTCTTTGGGAAGCAATGTTCCAATGATAATTGCTTTTGATAGTGTTCCAAATAGTGGCAAATAAAGAAAAACTGTTCCCTACTTTCCTCCCCCTGGTTACAGGGTAGGTAGCTGGGGCTGAGATTTAAGTAATGCAATATATCCAATGTATTAAGCTTATTTTTAATTGCAATTATATTAAAAAGGAAACCCTAAGGAGTAAGATTTTGTCCCACTCAGTTATTGGAGCAGATAAGTGAAAAGCTTCCTTCCATTTCATAATAGAGAGCATATTGATAGGAATATTGTTCTAGAGATAACATTTCGAGTTATCCAAATTAGGAGCATAAAAGGGGCCTAAATGATTAATTTATGTAGGTAGGTTCCAATCCCCTTCCTCAATCATAGTTTGCACTTTAGATTGCTTGGGGAAATCTAGTAAATAGATCATAGCCAATTGATTTTGTATTAAGGGACCATTTCCAATCAAGTTATCAAACCAAAGGTTAGCTAGCTTTCCATTTCCAATTTTGCAATAAACATCCTTCTCTATTTTAAAACCCTTCAACTTTATCAATTAGTTTAATAATATAAGGGTTTATCATTTAAAGACCATATGCTTCTTCCTTTCAGAAAATAATTTCTCATCCATCAAAGCTAAATAGAGTTTTTCTCCAGGAGAATTGACCACAATCTCTATAATATTAAAATTTTATTAGTAGTCCTTAAATAATGAATCCCCAAACCTCCTTTTTTCGTAGGCAAACATACTTAAGCCTATTTTACCTTGGCTTGATTTTCATTTCTTGTTTGACCCCATATAAGAATTTCCTCAAAAAGTCTTTTAATGATTTTTGTAAGGCTTTTAGAGAAGAAAATGTGTGAGTTCCAATAATATGAAGGGAGTTTAGGACTCATTTAATAAGTTACACCCCGACCAATATAAGAGAGTTCTCTGTTCACCCATAAGCTAACCCTTTTGTGGATCTTCTCCATTAGATGTATACATTAAGAGAAGTTTAATATTCTTGTAGATATGGGAAGACCCAAATATAGCATAAGGGGAGCTTATTAGTCATACCAATTATTGCTTCAATGTACAATTATAGAATGCTTGTCCTATGAGATAAAAAGCAATGACTTTTTCTTAGGTTATTCCCACAAAAAGAGAGCCTTAAATTAGAAATTAGAATTCATTAGAAGCTAGATAGCTTTTAAATGTGCTCTATATAATAAAAACAAGTCATCGATAAAGCATAGGTTAGTTAGAAGAAGCTTTCTGCATTTGAAGTGGAATTTAAACTTGAGAGCTTTTCCTAAATTATAATTGATTACCTAAGACAAAGCCTCCATGCAAAGGATGAAAAGGTAGGAGGGATAGGGTGTCCCCTTTATCTTATCCCCTCTTCCTTTTAAAATTTTTTGAGGGAGTGCCATTCACTATAACACTAAATGAGGCGGAGGATATACAAGCTTTGATCCAACCAATGAAAATATTAAGGAAACCCAAGATACTCATTAGTTTAAACAAGAAATCCCTACTAACACAATCAAAAGCTTTGTGAAAATCCACTTTTATAAGGCAATTAGGTGAGGAATTCTTCCTGGAATAGCCTTTTAATAGTTCCTAAACAATCAAGATATTATCTCTAAATTTATACCCTTCATAAAGGCCCCCTAATTTTCATTAATAATAGAGTTGGGTACTTGTTTTAATTTTATCAGCAAGGATTTTTGTAGTGACCTTATAAATAAGTTGGTACATACTATCAACCTGAAATCACCAAAATGTGATGGTTAGAGCATTTAGGAACTAGACATAAAAAAGCCTTATTTATTTCTTTGAAGAGAGATCATTTAGCAAAGAATTCTAATACATCTTTCTTTACACAAAAACAACCTCATTCCAACCTTTTTGGTAAAACAACCATTTAATCCAACTGAACCAGGTGTTTTATTGCCATTAAGCTAAAAATTTGTTTTCACAATTTCTCTATCATCAATAGTCCTAATTAGTTATAGGCAATCCATGTGTGAGATTCTCTTCTTGATGAATGGGCTTAAAGTTTCTAGCGATGGAGATGCATCTAAACCAATACCAATCAATTTGTTGAAGTTATTTGCAGCGTTCCTTTGTAAGTCATTTTGCTATATTAGGATTCTACCATCTTTAGTATGAATAGAAAATATTATGTTATGTTTTCTCCTTGCAACTAGAGAGCTAAGAAAAAAATTAGTGCATTTGTCTCCATTTTTAATCCAGTTAACTATGGATCTTACTTAGATTAGAGAAGAGTGGCACTTGACAACTCTTAAGAAATTCTCTAAGTGATTTTCTCTTTGGCTAACAACCTATGTTCACCAAGATGAGAAATAAGTGATGTTTAGGTAGCAGTTAAGACCTCTCCAACTTTATTCATGGTTTTTATTCATGGTTTCCTTTATGTTAAGGCCTACTTTAGCATTGAGTTTTTTCAATTCCCCTTTAATTACCTTTAATTTTTGTACACAAATGTATTGTCTAGTATTAATAACAAATAATTCTAAGCCTTTTAGAATGGCTTCCTAAAACCCTTTAACCTCATTTAGATAGTTATTAAACTTGAATGAAGCATGCCTAGTAATCTTCTTTAGAAGGCCTTCAATTTTGATAAGGGTGTGATCAGACAGAAAAGGATCCATAAAATAGCTTTACTTTAAGGGAAAACGTATAGACAATCATAGTTCACCAAAGCACTATCTGATTTCTTCCTTATAAACCAACAGCAAGATTGTTTACTAGGCCATGTAAATAGATTACCCTCTTGTTTTAGATTAGTTGCCCTTATACTTTCAACACAATTCTTGTAAGTTATTAGAAAAGTTTCTTAAGCCAAAATTTCCTTTAGTTTTGGTTCTATACATAGTGAAATTAAAGTATCTACATATCAACCATGCTCTCGAGTATGTTACACTCATAGTATTAAAGTTATTACGCAAAGAGGACATTTGAAAATTTAGGTTAAGACCATAGACAACAAATGCAAAGAAGGATATATTCTCATTAATACAAGATAGCTACAAATGTATAACCTATTCATTTGAATCCAACAGCTCCAACTTAACAAAGCTAGTGTTATAGCATGCAATAATTCTTTTATATACTTGATGTTGATGGTTAGTAACAAAATCATAGTAGGGCCTCAATCTTTTCAATTTATTTAGATTCTCCAGTCTAATCTTAGAACCCGAAATACCCAAAACATAAGCTTCTCCTTAGAAACAAAATCTCTAAAAACATTTAGTTTATTGGGGAAATTTAGCCCTCAAACATTCTAGATGATTAATGACATTAAAATAGTTTACATATGGAGATTTTCTTCTTTCTCCTTTAGGATTTCCTTACTGTAACTATAGGAAACTACTTTATATTAGCTACGTTCACTTCATCCTTTTCCATTGATTCTATACCAACAGGTGTAAGAGATTCCAATGTAGTGTCTCAAACTTTTATAGGTCGTCCCTTGGTTTGGTCTTTAGGCATTACATTAGCCTTAAAAGTCCCAATGTTGCTATCATTTGTTAGAGGGATTTGTTTAAAGGTTAATTATGGTGCCCATTTTTAAACAACTTTCCTATAGGTCTTCACATCTTCCCTTGGGCTTTAACAGAGGGCCTCCACTAGTATGAAACTGTAACAATATCCTCCACTAAGTTGTTGTCTTCCCCTATTCTTATAATTGGAATTTGGTAAGGAAGCTCATGAGAGATGTCCACTCCTATACACATTTTAGCATAACTAGTTCTTTTCCTCTTAGCTGTCTTCTCATCCATACATATTGGTTTTCCAAGAATGTTAACAGTAAACTCAACCCCTTACTTGTCTAATATTTCAGTGGGATGTTGTAAATTTTAATCTATAAAGGAATGCTACTAGCTTTAATATTTTCTAGATTAGTTCTAAATTTCCAAATTTGGAGAAATAAGGGGATCTGAGTGATATGGCATGACCCTTCTTCAACTTTCTTCAGTGCTATAGGATTTCAGGAAAAAGTTAATTGAAGGACATTATCCTTAAAGAGGAGAATTTGAGTGAGACCCCTTCCTTTCTAGAGGTTCAAAGAATATCTCTAGATAAGGGGAAAAGTAGGTCTATAATATAAGAAGAATCCTAAACCTCATAACTACAAACTCCTTCCTTCAAGATAGTTAGGTCTATTACCACAATACTCTAACCATTCAACTCCTTTGGTGGGGAGCAATGTAGGGTGATGTAAGGAAGGTCTCCTACAACCTATTTCCAACTCTTGGGATGATTATTTCCAAAAGAAGTTGTAAATTAATAGGAAGAAGGGAGTAAAATGGGAGGGGGAGGTATAGGTATATGAGGGAGATGGATCCAGGGGAGTGAGTCCTTTGGACAAGGTAGTTGGAGGGTTATTTAGGGGGTAGATAGGTGATTAGTAGAAGGAGGGGATTGAAGGCTTAACATCAGGTAGGATGTATCAAGTTTTGGATGAATAAGATGATGAGATATGTTGGGCATTTGGTAGTGTTGGAAAGTGTTGAACAAAGGGGGTAAAGAGGGAAATTTAGGTCTACAACCTATATCATCAGAAAAGTTACTAGTTTAGGGGTAAAAAGCCAGAGAACTAGTGAAAGTTAGGGGCACAATTACTAAAAGGGGGAGTAAGGCTCAGGCAAGAAAATTGCTTTACTAAGATTTCCAAGAATAATCTTACTGTGAAACAAGCCAAGCAAAAGCTTTTAGGAAGGAGGGTAAAAAAGACCCTATTCAACTTTTCATAATCTGCCACATTGTATTTTGTTACCTTTTTTTTTTCAAATTTTCTTATAAAAAATATAACTTATTTAAGATAAGTTTAAATTATCAAAATTTTTATTAAATATTTTAATATAAAAATATATGTTTGTTACATATATTTAAATAAGTAATACATTTAATAAAAAGAAAAAACAAAATAATTTAATATAACATAAACTTTTTAAAATTAAAAATATAAAGTAGATTGAATTTTAACAAAATAATTGATATATGGCTAATCAAATGTTGACAAGTTATGTAAATTTCAAAATCACATTAAGAAGTTCCAAATACGTATCTACTATTCCTCATTTCTATTCTAGCTTAACATTTAAAACGAACAATACATTGTATCATCCTATTAAGAATATCCTAATGTTTCGACTTACTAAGTAAAATATAGCAAGTTATTTGTTCTTATTCATGAATCGAGTTATGGTTATTTAGTGTTACTAATTTTATTAGAAGCTATTAGTCAAACTACCATGATCATGACATGTGGGCTACTAATAATCAGAGAGAAGAATGTAAAGTTGGTAAATTGTGTGGCACTTATGTAAAGTTAATGTAATTAATTTGCCTAATTAGTTTTGGTTAGTTCTTAAATCTAAATAGTTAGTTAACTATTTATGTGTAGTAGTAACTGGATATATAGCTGTGTATATATACTCTGTAAAAACTTTTCTGGAAGTTAAGTGGCTATATGAGAACATTATTCCTCCATTTCTATTATGGTATCAGAGCATTAAGGAGCGATCTAGAGTTTTTTTATTCCAGTTCCTCTTTATGATTCCAATTTTTTCCCTATAGTAATGCCTCAAACTTCCTTTATTGAATGATAGATTCATTCACTTTTCTTGTAGCTACATCTTCCATAATTTCAGCACTATCTCCAATGGAAGATCCTCATTCTCCTCATTTTCTTTCATATTCTAATAAATATAGCTTATTAACAATCTCAACTGAGTTATAACCTACGAACTATGCTTCATGGAGTAGATCGTCCATGCTAGCACTCTCAATTTCCAGTAAAACTGGTTTTTGGATGGATTTATCAAAGAACCTTCAAAGGATGATCATCTTTATGTTCCACGGATAAGATGTAACAATCTCATCATTGCTTGGCTTTTGAGGTCGACTGCTCCAAGAATTGCTTATACAGTCTTTTTACTTCCACTCTGCTACAGCAAGTTGGATAGGCTAAATAAGTGATTCTCTCGACCTGATGAAACAATGATTTTTAATCTTCATCTTTCTCTTCTTATTTTGACTCAAGCTACAAAATCAATTGATACTTATTTCACTATGACTTCTAGAATTCTTGCATAACTGAGAAGTTTTAGGCCTTTACTCAATTTCTCTCGAGGAAATTATAATGTTGATTGCTTCCAAATTTTTTTCAATCTTTAATATAAGGATGATGTTTTCAAATTCTTAAATGGTCTAAATGAATCTTATTCTATTCTGAGGTCACAAAACCATGATTATGAAGCCTTTTCCTTCTCTTAATAAAGCTTATAATTTGGCGCTAAGAGAGGAAACTTAAAGATCCATGTATTATATTTATCAACCTCTTTCAGATGTTAATGCTATGTCTGTTGTTAAGAAGAAAGATTAACAAGTTATGTCGTATAGTTATTATAGCAAGAATGGGCATGTTAGGGAGAAACGCTTCTAGATTACTATATTTCGTCCTAATTTCTAGTTCACAAAGAGTAAATTAGGAGTGAAAAGGAGTTCTAATAATGTGACTTATGCTGCAGAAGATCATTCATCTTCTGAAGGTGCTGCGCCATTTAGTCAAAATTCTTATTCTCTTACTAAAGATCAATATTAGAAATTGATGACACTTCTCAATGAGCATATTTGGCTACTCCATTGATTGTTTCCAATCTTGTAGGAATTAATTTATCCATTTCAACCTTTTATTCAAATTATGTGTTCACTCCTATTCTAAAACATGGTTACTAGATTGTTGACACTAGAGCTACTAATTGATAAAGCAAACACATATAAGAGAGGACGCAAAAAAAAATTTCAAGGTACTTTCCAATTGATAAGATCCTGCTAAACAAAATAATTTATAAATAGAAGGGTCCTATAAACTTTCGAAAGGATCCTGTTAACGTAAAAAATGAAAGGAGTATGTTCATTGAAAGGAGCCTATTAACGCTCAAAACAAAAAGGAGCATGTTTAATCGATAGGAACTTGCTAGCACTTAAAAAGGAAGGAGCTTGTTAGATGATAGAAGCCTATAAAATGAAAGGAGTCTGTTAAATGATAGGAGCCTTCTAAACTATAAATCCTGTTAAAACATTTTAAAATAGAAAGCGCATGTTAAAACTAAAAAGGACTTCTTGTAAGTTGAAAACAAAAAGAGCCTATTATAAAAGTGAAGGAACCCTTGCAAATATAAAACACAAACACTATAATGCAAAAATTTAAAGTTAAGAAGAAAAAAAATGACTTAATCGATTTATACTGGTTAATTTATAACCCAAGTCAAGTATTTGACTTAAGTGTTTCACTAAAATTTTAAGTAGTAATTTGACGAGCCTCTTCAAGCTCACAAGTACATATTTTTCAAGGTTCTTTAATCTTCCATACTAGTAGTATTTAACTAGCTTGTGCAAGCTCTTAATAAATGAAAAAGTGATTTGCTCAATATGAGCTTCAATGATTTCTCTCAATAAGAATTTTTGCTTTCTAAGGTACAAGAAATCTGATAAAGGTATGACTTTTAAGAGTATTGATGCATTTGATGTACTTTATAAATCTAGCTTCTTAACTTCTTGTGCACAAGTACGGTGACTCTTTCTTAAATAGACATTTTCTTCAATTAGTCATTGCTTTATTTCGATTTTGAGTTTACTTTGTGTCTAATGACTCTTCGATATTATCTGTGCTGAAATCTTCTAATATTCAGACCTCAAGAGATAAATATGGCAATGTATTGGAGTTGATTGACAAAATATATGATTAGCAGGATCCTTTAGAATATTATAAAATCATTTTAATAAGGTAAGATTATTAAGAAGGTTCCTACAAGAAAGGAAGCATTATTCCTATGATTTTATTTCCTTTTAAGAATTATATCGTTGCCTATTTTGAAATATTATGTAGTTATTGTCAAAATCATTATTAATAAACCTTGAGCTAACAATCTCCCTCTTTTTGACAATGACAACCAATAACATATATATTTTCAAAATTCAAATTATTATAAAGGATTTCGAAAGATATGTGTAAGCTTTATATGTTCTTACTTTCAGTCATAATTAGAAGAAGCCTTTCTTATGACTTATAAAGAAAGGAGTCTATCGTTTATAACATAACTGAGATGAACTTCACATATTTAGCTCAACAATCTTTCAACATTTAGCAAAATATATCACATCAAAAGAAAGTATATTATTAACTCTCCCCTTTTGTCATTATCAAAAAATAGAGGGAAAAGAACTAAATGGTCAAAAAATACCACAAGTATGTAAGATAGTTTATCACTTATTTAAACTTCAATTATGCAAAGAAAAATATATAAACTCTCCCTTTTTGTCATTATAAAAAAGAACTTATTTAACCTAATAGGGGCCTTCTTTTTAGAAGGAGCTTGCTAATACCTACAAATAAGAGTAGCATAATATATTCGAGCACAATTATATTTTAGATAATCTACACATACCAAGGTCTTTTCTTAATGAACAAAATCTATCTTCAAAAAATGGCTTAGTAAAGATATCAACTACTTAATTTTCAATATTAACATGCAAAAGATCAGCAGTTCCTTCTAAGACATAATCTCTAAGAAAATGATGTTTGACTTCTATATGCTTAGTCTTAGAATGATGCATATGATTAAAGATTTATTGCATTAGTAATATCACGTAATAGAGGGATATGATTAAAGTTTAGAGAGAAATCCTAGAGTTGATGCCTCATCCATAAGATTTGAGCACAATAGCTAGCAACTGCTATACATTCCACTTCAGTTGTTAAAAGAGTTGTGGAATTTTGTTTCTTGAAAGACCAAGAGACTAGAAATCCTCCACGAAATTGACAATGACCACTTGTGCTTTTTCGATCAACTTTATTACCTACATTATCTGCATCACAATAGCCAACTATGTTAAAAGAATCAATTTTTAGATACCATAGTCTAAAGTCCGTAACTCCGTGAAGATATCAAAAGATTCTTTTGATTACTTAAATGTGGCTTTCTTTTGGATCTGATTGAAAATGTGCACAAAGGCATATACTAAACATAACATCTGATCTTGAGCTTGTAATATATAGTAGTGACCCGATCATTCCCCTATACTTTGTGTCATCCATAGCCTTGCCTTCTTAATCCTTATCAAGTTTAGTTCCAGTGTACATAAGAAGGTTTGACATTTTCAAAGTGGTATTTCTTGATGAGTTCCTTTGTGTATTTGTCTTCCTAATGAAGATCCCTTTTTCTATTTGTCTGATTTATAATCAGAGGAAGAAAGATAATTCTCCCATCATGCTCATTTCAAACTCCCACTGTATTAATGCTGAGAATTCTTCACAGAAAGATTGATTAGTAGCACCAAATTTTTTCATCAACATATATTTACACTATGAGTAAATCATTCTTCTTTTTCTTAATAAATAAGGTTCCATCTACCTTTCATCTTTTGAAGTTATTCCTAAGGAGAAAATTACTTAACCTCTCATACCATGCTCGAAGGGCCTGTTTTAGACGATACAGGGCTTTAGTCAATTTCATCACATAATCAGGATGATTTTCATCTTCAAAACCTAGGGGTTGCTTAACAAACACTTATTCATTAATATATCCATTTAAGAAAGCACTTTTGACATTGATTTGGAATAATTTGAAGTTTCTATATAATACGAAGGAAAGTAAAATTCTAATTGATTCTAGTCTAGTAATAGGCGTGTAAGTTTCATCAAAATCAATACCTTCCTATTGGTTATAACCTTGAGCTACAATTATAGCTTTGTTTCTTACCACCTTACCATTTTCATCAAGTTTGTTTTGAAAAACCCAATGAGTTCCAATGACTGACTTATTTTCCAGACAAGAGTACTAGATTCCAAATTTTGTTTTTGTCAAACTGATTCAATTCAACTTTTATGGTTGAAACCCAATTTTCATCAGTAAGAGCCTCTTTAACGGTCTTTTATTCTAATTGTAAGATGAGGGAAACAAAGTTATTCTTGAAGGAAGACCCAGTTCTTAGACTTTTAGAGGGTTCTCCTAGAATGTATTGATGTATATCTAGACCTCTCCATTCTCTTGATGTTCTCCATTATATAGGCTCCTAGAGGAAGGAGCCTTCTCTATCTAGGCTTCAGAAGGACTTTCTTGATCTTGTAATTTCAAAGGTACTGTAGGTGTTGTTTGAGTCTGCAGTGTATTTTTAGGAGCCAAAGGATGCTCTTCATTATCTAAATTAGTTGTTGTTGTCGAGGGTAGTGCTTCATCAAATACTGCATGTATTGATTCTTCTATCTTCTTTATTCTTTTACTGTAAACTCTAAATCCTTTACTGGAGGTATTATAGCCCAGAAAGATGGCTTCATCTAATCTCGCATCAAACTTTCAAAGATTGTCTTTTCCATTATTTAGATCAAAACACTTGCAACCAAAAGCTTGGAAGTAAGCAACATTCGATTTGCTTCCTTCCTATAACTCAAAGGGGGTCTTTTTCATAATGGGTATTATAAGGCACCTATTTAGAATGTAACATGCAGTTGACACGACTTCTGTCCAGTAACTATGAGGTAGGCCATTTTTGTGCATTGTTTTGGCCATATTAACGAGAGTGATGTTCTTTCTTTTAACTACTCCATTTTGTTGGGGAGTCTTTATACATGAAAAATTGTGAGTCATACTATTATTATCATAGAAATCTTCAAACTTTATGTTATCAAATTCTCCTCCATGATCACTTCGAATTGAAATAATCCAGTATCTTTTTTTGATCTGAATTTTTTGCAAAACTTCTTAAAAACTTTAAAAGCATCATCCTTATTTAATAGGAGGTAAACACTTGTAAATATGGAATTATCATCTACTAAAACAAAATCGTAATGTTTACAATCAAAACTTTGAGTCTTAGTGGAACCAAATAGATCCATATGCACAAATTCAAGCAGTTGGTCAATAGACACAATATTTTTGGGAGGAAACCTACTTCTAACTTTTTACCTTTTAAACAAGCGTCACAAACCTGATTTCTTTCAAACTTCAAAGTCGATAGTACTCTACTAACTCATTTTTGGACAATTTTGATAAAATGCTCATGCTAGCATGTATAAATCTTTCGTGTCAGATAAAAGAATCCTTTTTCTATAGAAACAAAACTCTTGATATTTTGTGAAGACATATCTCCAATTGAGCACAGTATATGTTTTGATTTCTAGGACCAAAAAAATACAATATTATCATTAAGAGTATCAATAATTTCATAATGTGATGCATAGAAAGCAACTCTATAACCCTTATCAATTGACTTATGCTCAATAAGTTATGTTTCAATCCATCAACTTAAAGAACATTATCAATAAAAGCAGAGTTAGAGTCGCCAATTTTACCAATTTCAGTGACTTTTTCCTTTTTTTGATCGACAAAGACAACATTACCTCCATCTTTTCATTCAATGTTGTTGAAATGTGATATTTTACCTGTCATATGTCTCGAACAGCCACTATCAACTATCCATTAATTTTCTCTTATCTTCATTTTGAACAATATCTCATCATCTCCAGATTCATCCATGAAGCAAACATTGTTGACTTCTTATAGCTTTTCTTCTTTAAAGTTTTCAAAATCTTCATCTGACTAAGATGCAGTCATCGCTTGCTTCCTAGGTTTTCTTTTTTCTATGTTGTCCTTTTGAAGAAGGGGATATTCTAGTCTTGTATGTCTAGGGTTCTTGCAATGATAACATATGATTTGATTGTTTTCAGTATTGCTATTACTGCTACTACCTTTTGGTAGGGACTTATCGCTTGGGATTTTCCTATTCCCTTATCTTTTCTCCATCAACTTCTTTTTTGTAGAAGCGGACATATTTCTTGACCATGAAATTGAATTCGTCATTTCCATCTATTTGTAAATTAGGGTCATCACTGATTGATTCATAAGTTGCTTTTTGTGCCATTCCTCTTTTGTATGAGGATCCTTCATCTTGCTTAAGCTTGGCTTCATAGATCATCAAGTTTCCTCTTAGCCAATCAGGTGAGATGGTATCGAGATCTTTTGCAGTTTCCAGAGTTGTCACCTTTAGGCTCCATTCCTATGGTAGTGATCTTAGAATCTTTGTTACGAGTTCATCATTTAGATATATATTTTCCAAATTCTTTAAAGTCGTGATGATGTTGTTGAACTATCCTAAGAAGTCGTCTATGGTTTCTTCCTATTTCATGCCAATAGTTTTTTATTTATGCACTAAAAGGCTTATTTTTTGTTTCTTTACCTCATTCGTTCTTTCAAAGGTGACTTGTAGTTTATCTCACATTTCCTTTGCTGTAGAGTAGTAGGATATCTTCTCATATTCTTCTGGAGACAGTGCATAGAATAGATGATGTTTTTCTTTAACGTTCAGCTGAGTATTTCTTCTGTCAATATTAGACCACACTTCTACACTTTCTGTAGCGGGAAGTGTAGCTCCAAATCTGATGGCTTGTCAAACTTCAATATCTACAGATTGGAGATAGATTTTCATTCTCTCTTTCTAGTATGAGTAGTTGTTTCTATTAAAGAAAGGAGGCTTTGAGATAGATTGTCCTTTAAGGCTTCTCAATTTGTTTGCCATGATCTATCACGTGCTATAACACACAATAAATGTGAAAACTCGATTTGATACCAAATGATAAAGAAAACACATGCAAGAGGGGGTGTGTAAAAAAGTTTCAAGGTACTTTCAAATTGACAAGATCTTGTTAAACAAAATAAATTTATAAATAGATGGGTCCTACAAACTTTTGAAATGATCTTGATAACGTTAAAAATGATAGGAGCCTATTAATTGAAAGGAGTCTGCTAAAGCTCAAAATGAAAGGAGCATGTTTAATCGATAGGAGCTTGTTAGTACTCAAAAAGAAAGGAGCTTGTTAGATGATAGAAGCCTGTTAAATGACAGGATTCTGTTAAATGATAGGAGCCTTCTAAACGATAAATCCTTTTGTAACATTTTAAAACAAAAAATGCCTGTTAAAACTAAAAAGAACCTATTGCAAATTGAAAGCAGAAGAAGTCTATTATAAAAGTGAAGGAGTCTCTTGCAAATATAAAACACAAACACTATAATGTGGAAATTTAACGTTAAGAAGAGAGAAAGAATGACAAAATCAATTTATACTAGTTTATCTTAGAACCCAAGCCTACGTCTAGTCCCTAAGTATCCGACTTGAGTGTTTCACAAAAATTTCAAGTAGTTATTTGATGAGCCTTTCCAAGCTCACAAGTATATATTTTTCAAGGTTCTTCAACCTTCCACACTAGTAGTACTTAACTAGCCTCTACCAACTCTCAAAATATGAAAAAGGGATTTGCTCGATATGAGCTTCAATGAATTCTCTCAAGAAAAATTTTCACTTTCTAAGGCATAAGAAATCTAATAAAGGTATGACTTTCAAGAGTATTGATGCCTTTGATGTATTTTAAAAATCTTCTTGTTCGCAATTACAGTAACTCTTTCTTAAATAGACATTTTCTTCAACTAGCCATTGCTTCATTTCGATTCTAAGTTGACTTTATGTCTAATGAATCTTTGATATTATCTCTGCTGAAATCTTCCAATATTCAAATGTTAAGACATACATATGGCAACATCTTAGAGCTGATTGACGAAATATATGATTAGCAGGATTTTTTTAGATATTGTAGAATCATTTCTAACAAGGTAAGATCATTAAGAAGGTTCTTGCAAGAAAGGAAGCATTATTCCTATGATTTTATTTCCTCTTAAGAATTATATCATTGCCTATACAAGGAAAGAAATCCAATTTGAATTTAGAATTATTATGTAGTTATCATCAAAATCATTAATAATAAGCCTTGAGCTAACACTAATCATATATTTGAGTCTTGACATTTGTTTTCATCTTATTCACCCATTAAAAAAATTTTAGTTTAGTTACCTAATGGTACTAAAGTTGCAGTAAATAATATAGGCACTATTAAAATTCATTATGATATTTTATGCAAAATGTTCTTCATGTACCTTCATTTGCTTACAATTTACAATATAATAGTCTAGGACCTGTCTACCCACACAATGACTAGTAGTGTTGATTTGCATGGAGGTTTATTCTTGTTTGATCATCCTTATAATTCATTTCCTCATAAACTTCATTTCTTACCATCACTATTTTTTGACTATAGTTGATGATTTCATTAGAGTTACATGGTTAGATTTGATGAAAACAAAATCAGAAGTATCTTCAATTGTTCGTTCTTTTTATCACTTTATTCAAACTTAATATGAGGGGTTAAATCAAACAAGTTAGGTCTGATAATGGAATAGAATTCAATTTGTCTCATATCTATTTGAAAAAATGGATTATTCATCAGTTAGCCTATATTAGCACTCTATATCAAAATATGGTTGTTGAATGTAAACACTAACATTTGTTTGTGGTTATTAGGTCTCTTTTCTTTCAAGACTCTTTTCCCAGAATTTTTTAAGGATGTGCTATTCTTATGGCAACTTATCTCATCAATAGAATTCCTACTCTAGTCTTTAATAATCTTACTCCTTATGGGATCTTATTTCACAAACCCTTAAAATATGATACCGTGTGAATTTTTAGTTCCTTGTGTTTTTCTTCTACCCTTGCTTATAACAGAAAGAAAATTTCCCCTAAATACAAACTTTGTGTCTTTGTTAGATATCATCATAGAGTTAAAGGTTACTGACTATATGATTTGGAATCTTGTTATGTTTTTTTTTTCCTCATGATGTTATTTTTCATTAGAGCATCTTTTCCTGTTCCATTTCTTCATCATATAAAATTTCAGTTTCTAATTCCTCTTATAAAATTTCAGTTTCTAATTCTTTGTCTTAAATTTCTAAACCTAATATATATTTTCAAGTTATTCAGTTTTCTCATTGACAAAATTCCATACAATCTAAATTTGATTTTTTAAAGGAAAGTAATACTTGAATATTTGTCCCTCTTTTTCTTGATCAACACATAATTAGTTGTAAATAGGTGTTAAGTTGAAAGCTGATGGGAGTATTGTAGCGCCTCCTTACCGTGGAGTACGCTCCGAGACGCCCGTGGGTCATTCCGACGCATATCCCACAGCAAGGCAGCACTACTAACGAAACAATCACTAAACACTCGCTTGGCATCAATAAAATTTAAACCGCATCATGCAATTCACTAAGATTTAAAATCACAATAATAATATTTCATTTCATAGCATCAATCCAAAATATAGACAAGTCTATCAGTCTCCTACAAGCTAAATACAGTAATCCAAAAAGGAGAAACTGATACAAACGTCTATACTAAGATCATCCCAAAAATTGACCCAGCTGACCGACCTGCGATCCATCGCTTCACTTGATCACGTACTCGCACGGCAGGAAAATCTATCACGGGAGCTAGAGTCCTACTGACGCTGTCCTGAAAAAAATATATTGCAATGTTGGGTGAGTTTGCGAACTCAATGAGAAACCATCATCGATGGTTCACCCAACTCATGCAAGTACACATAATGTATATATATATCGCATAGTCATACATTAACACAAATTGGAACACTAATGAACAATTCACACATTTTAGAACACTGCACACGCCTTACACATTTATACTATGCCACAACTCAGACATACCGATTCACAATTAGCACATATCACACGCGTTCACAATTTTACTTCACAGTCAGATGCATAATGTATGCAAATTCTCATTTTATGACATTGTTGTGACTGAGCGTTAACACTGTCCCGATCCGGGCACTTTTCACATTAATCACATTTTCGGCAAGTAGGAGAGCCCTCTGGGTATGC
>JANIJH010000224.1:63109153-63126388 GCA_024520975.1 Erythroxylum areolatum | reverse complement strand
ATCATGAATGCATGCCACTATATATGCATGTGCAATTAACTCATTTATCACTGATGCAGAGGCAAACTATACGTGCAGTTCAATAATGAATGCATTCACTGCTCAATTCACCCAAATTACCGATATGCCCCACATCGGTAACGGGATGCTACAAGTATTGATCGATGTAAGTCCAGATTAGTTGCCAAAGGGTATAGTCGAAAACTTGATTTTGAATAATAAGATACTTTATGTCATGTGGCTAAGCAAAGCACAGTTTGAACATTTTTAACACTTTTTGCAATTAAGGGTTGACAATTATTTCAATTAGATGTTAATAATGCTTTTATTTATGGTGATTTAGAGGAAGTGATTTACATGGATTTGCCTTTAAGGTATCATCTTAAGAGGGAGTATGTTGGTTGTACTGGTGGGAAATTGGATTGAAAATAAAATAAGTCATTGTATGGTCATAAGTAGGCTTCAAGGCATTGGAATATTAAAATTGTAAAATCATTGATAGAGTGTGGGTTTGTGCAAAGTAAGGCAAATTACTTGTTTATTAAGAAAGATTCAAAAAGTGTTTTTGCTTTATTTGTGTATATGGATGACATAGCTATTGCAAGTAACTCAATTCTTATAGTAGAACATTTAAAGAGGTTCCTTATAACTAAGTTCAAACTAAAGTACCTAAGTACTTTGTGGTATTTTCTCAACATTGAAGTTGCTAGATCAACAGTTGGACTTATTAAATGAAGATGGTTTCTTGGCTATAAACCAATTTCAACTCTGATTGATCCTAATCACAAGTTGTTGATAGCTTCAGAGAATGATGACCTTATATATGGTACATAATACAAACAAATTGTTGGGAAGATGATATATCTAACTTTCAATAGGCCAGATTTGTAATACAGGTCCTGTCACAATTTATGGATAAATCTGCAAAAACATATAGACAGGCTAATGTTTAAGTTCTCAAATACATATAAGGAGCATCAAGGCAATGTATTTGTTGTCTGCTATAACAAAATATGAGCTGATTAAGTACACTAATAATGATTGGGAAGGATGTACAAATTTTAAAACATTAGTATTAGGTTATTGTCTATTTTTTGGGAGACTCATTAACTAGCTGGAGATTAAATAAATGTTCTACTGTTACAAGAAGTTTGACTAAAGCTAAATATAAAGTTATAGCATTTGGAACATGTGAAGTTGTTTGGCTTCTATCCTTGATGAAGGAATTTTGGATTGAACATGAGAAGCTTGTAATGACGTACTGGGATAATCAATCAACATTGCTTATCTAAAAACTTCCCACGTATCACCATAGAACAAAGTATAGAAATAGATTATCACTTTATAATAATGAAAGTTCTAGCTAGAATTATCAAGCCTGCATATTATCTACTTTCTTACAAATAACAAACATATTTATAAAGGCCTTGGAACCAATTCTATTTCAAAAGGTATTAGCCAAAATGAGCAATATAAATAAACATGCTCCTCTTGAGGGGGAGTATTAGAAGATATTAGTTCAACCACCATAATCATAACATATGGGCTACTTATTATCACAAAGAAGAATGTTGGGTTCGTAAATTGTGTGGTACTTATTGTCTAGTCAATGTAATTAATTCTCCTAATTAGTTTTGGTTATTTATTAAATCTAATTAGTTAATTAGATATTTTGTGTAATAGTAACTGGATATATATGTGTATATATATACTTTATAAACACCTTTCTAGAAGTTAAGTGAATATAAGAGAACATTCTATTGGTTTGTGCCCTATAGCCAATCCATTGGTTGTAGTTTATTGACTAAATAATTTAATTACATTCTTTATCTTGTACATATTTAGATGTCTATGATAAAGTCCAAGAGACAATACAAATGAGATTATAATTATGAGATTTATATTGCATTTATGTATTATTCATAAATTATTCTTAGTTATTTTTCTATTAAGATTAGACACTAATAGAATATTAAAAGACTAATACACGTTATGTTTTTCCTTATAAAGGTCGATATTATAGATTAAAGTATAGAGATCCTTAAACAAATGTATAAGTGCTTGTTAGAGAATAAGTTCATTGAATTAACCCCATATGAGAAATCCATTTGAAACATTATTTATATGTCTATAAAAATTCTCATTGTGATGATAGTATAAGTGATAATTTGACTTAAGATTTCCAAAGTTATCTTATATAGAGATTATTCTATTTTGATACTACTTATATCATGTTCTAGTTAAGGATAACTCATTTATTAGTCATTAGAACTAACATTAATTATATGAAGGTGGTTAAGTGATTAATATAAGATCCATCATCCCAATTAGGAGAATGTTGCATTATTCTCTATTAGTATTGATTTTAAAAATCCTTGGCCAAGGTGAAATCATACTTTATAAAATATTTTACAAATGTAATTAATTGAATCAATTACTAATGGCGGAGAACTAAAATAATTGGACTCAAAATATAGTATACATTAATTCTATACTCTATGTGTAGTGAGAACATTGATGATAAAATAATTGAATTATACGAAAAAATTGTGCACAAAAAGTTAGTTAAAACCACATTAACATTCCTAAATATTGGGTGGTCATATTGTGTTAGTAGACGTTGATCTATAAATATACATTGTTTAATTAAAGAATTAAAATATATCCATTGCGAAGATATTTGAGAACCTAATGGGTTGGGTCACATACAAAAAATAAGTTCAAGAAAAAAAAGATATTTTAATCAAGTTGAACTTGATTGTAAAGTTTGAAAAATTTTATAATTAAATATGAGATACTTAATAAATAAGGATCAATATAAGATATTGAATTTTACTTGAGTATAGTTAGTATTTAATTAGAATTATTTAGAATTTTAATTAAAGTTTAATTGTAATTAGAAATTAATTTCAATTAAAGTACTATAATATCCAAAACATATTATAAATAGACTTAAGCTCTAAGAAAGTTGTTACTCCTCGCTTAACCTTCTCTACAATAGTCATAAAGTTCTCTTAAAACGTTCTGTGAATACTATTAGAAATTAGACATTTCTACGGCTACAGTGGTTAAAAAGTGCTAGTTTTAAAAATGGTTCGAGGAACACGATAAAAATATGATCAATCTTTAGAATAAAGTACGAATTATGGTTATTACTTTGTTATGATTTTTATGTTAATCATGTTATAAAATTATAAGTGATGTTGACTTTTGAAAAACTAAATACAAAATTTTTTTATAATTATTCCATTACAGGCGAGATTGAATCCCACCGTGATTTCCCAACAAATTATTCCTTCATTTCTAATAAATTTACTAATACATGTTTCATTATGAAATGGTACTAAAGTTGATTCCATCAGACAAGGTGTCGTAGTTTCAGAAGCGCAAGAAGAGGTCAAATTCGAAGCCTATCCAAGCAGCTTTTGCCCTCAAGCTTGTTGCTCTGTTGAAATTGAAGGTAATCCTTATACTTCATTCCGGTGTATGCTGGTCGATTGCTGTGATTCTGAAGCAAGTGAGGTGAAGGGCTAACTACTGACTCTAGAGAAGGTCCATGAGCCATTGCTATGGATATCCGAGTAGCTTTGTTGTTCACAACTGCTCGGTGAAGGACACTCTTGTACATTCCATTTGTTAGAATCTGCATATATAAGATAGTCTTCAGTTTTAAGAATGCATATATAGCTCATGATATAGTCATAAACTTGAGCTTTAAGTTCTCAAATAATATCCAAAATTAAACTGCAAGTCCATAACAAATTTCGCATAGAGAAGAGAAGTATAGAAAAAAAAAAAAAGAAGAGTAACCTCAAGATGGTCTCCAGTGTTGACCAGAAAGGAATTGGGGATGGCATTGACATTGACCCACTTTCCTTGGTGTTGAATTTGAAGGCCACCAATTCCATTTTGGATGAGCAGGGTCAAGAGTCCATGATCTGAGTGAGGTGGCATTCCTATTGCTAGTTCTGGCTGTGGACATGGTGGATACAAATTGGCTGCAATAACTTGTAAACCCTCTTCCAAATCCAATGCCTTGTCTATGTAGTTCTCTTCCAATCCCAAGCTCTTTGATATTCCTTCAAGTAACTCTCTCGCTACTTCTCTGACCCTTTTGGAGTACTCTAGTGAGATCTCCCTACATTAACAGGATTACAGAAAATCTCCCGTTTAGGAAAGTTCCGACACTCAAATAAAAGGTAGTTTGTGCTGTCTTCTATGAGTTTCCATTAAATTAATTTGTGATGCCCTGCAGTCCTGTAATTTCCAAATCTGCTTTAGAATCATACGAGATAGGAGAGACGCTTGGTTTATGAATAGTGTAACATCAACTCTTTATCATCATATCCTAAACGAAGCAATCATTCACCAAGAAGAGCCCAAACTACCTCAGAAGGCAACAAAACAAAGTGGCCCACTGTATCATGGAACCTATGAACAGTTCTTAATAACTGATAAGGGAAATGGAGATAGTATTATGGTTTTGTTAAATCAAACATTATTTGACATATAGTGGTACTCGTTCTCAAGTATCAATCTTCAATAATATTCTTGAATCGTCTATTGATTTTGAAATTATCTCAACTTTCAATTATAAACAAGCTAAAAGAAGCAGAACAGTTACCTGAACATTTCAGGTTTTGTTGGTGAATGAAACACAGGATTTACAAGAATCTTGAGAAAATCCTTCCAGAAGAAAACCTTCTCAGCAGAGGCATTGAAGCTAGTACCACATCTTATAGGATCCAACACATTCTTCCCTTCGTATTGCTGTTTCTCCTCCTCCGTCAGATCGAAGAACCCTTTACAGGCATCAACAATTGACCTCATTAAACCCTCTGGAACTCCATGATTAATCACCTGATATGCACCAAAGTTCCGTGGGGCCATTCATAAGTTAAACATAGAGAAAAACATGAAAAGGAAGCCGCAGTAGTACTTAATTATGTGTTAATATTTGTGAAGTTTTGTACCATAAAGAAGCCCCAGTCTTGGCAGGCTTTGCCAAGGTCATGGATTGCATTAGACCTTTGATCAGGAGTACCTGAAACAAGAAGAGAGTAATCGATGACTGGAAGTGAAACCAGTTCACTTGAAATCACTTGTTCTTGGGGATCAGGTCTGATTATATAAGTTGAAGGGATAGAGATAAGGTCAGGTGATTCAGACAGTGTTTTTACTGTTTTCATATGGGAAGGATGTGATCGAGATTGTTGAGAAGGAAGTTGTGGAGCTGTTTCGGCCATTAATGAAAGGGAGGAGTGAGTGGCTGAGAGACGGACGTAGAACTGATTTTGGCACCAAGTTGAATATGATTCATTCAGGTGTGTCGTAAGGGTAAGTTACATTTTAAGTTAAGGAAAATGTTTGAATTAAATGGTTAATTTAAAGAAATAAATAAATTAAGCAAGATAGTAATAATAAAGTAGAAAATATGTCTATGTCAAGGAGAGTGGAAAACCTTTATTATGATAATTTTAATAGACGAATACGTAACTCAATAATTGACATGCACTAAAAAAAAGTGGTACCAACAAATAAAAACAACGTATACGTAGTCATCTTGAAGTTCACTTCGGCGCACAAGAAGTTAACCTCATCCAATTACGTTTAATAAG
The DNA here is from genome assembly GCA_024520975.1 of Erythroxylum areolatum. Lineage (NCBI taxonomy): Eukaryota > Viridiplantae > Streptophyta > Magnoliopsida > Malpighiales > Erythroxylaceae > Erythroxylum > Erythroxylum areolatum. The sequence goes on along the minus strand of JANIJH010000224.1, from coordinate 63,120,770 downwards.
TTTTCATTTCCTACACTGAATATATACAGATTTGAAATCAAGCATTTTGGACGGTTTTACAAACTCGGCTTTGAGTTATTCGGCCACAAACTAAAAAAGATCAAGCTATTTGTAGTATTTTCATCTTTCAACTTAGGAGAGGAATAGACGACTCTTCATAAGGGAAACAAGAGATATGGAACAAGTCTACTAAAAAATACTTCTACATAGCCGGCTAGCAGGATGAGTAACGAGTAACGTCTCTCCTAACATAAAAACAACATAGAACATAGTAGATGCTAAGAATTTCGTTTAGTTAATCAACTTTGAAATAGCAAGAGACTGTTGCTATATTCATTTTTTTTTAAGTAATCGTTAATAACGCAAAACAAACCATTGACAAGAAAGGCAACGAAACTAACTCAAGCCAGCAGGCTTATCCCGTACACCCAGAATCTACTAGCCTTTCATCTTCAACGGCATAACAAGCATAATTATCTGAAAGTGTTAAGTGACCATTTCACTACAATAGCTTAAGCTGTTGTGTGAGGCCAACTCAATTAGTTTTATATATTTTCTAACACACCCCCTCAAGTGAAAGCTCTTTGGGCTTGAAACTTGCACAGGCTTACTTTACCTTGTGTTTAATTTAATTAGAATAGGTAAGTGGTAGGATTCGAACTCATGACCATTTAGTCATTGAGGCTCTGATACCATGTTAAGTGACCATTTCACTACAATAGTTTAAGCTGTTGTGTGAGGCCAACTCAATTGGTTTTATGTATTTTCTAACAGAAAGCAAAATGGAATCTAAGCAAGAAGGACGAACATTCCAATGATGTGGGTTTGCATGTAATAAGGCTACCCTGGCTAATGAGTGAACCGCCTTATTGGCAATCCTACACGTTCAATGGAAGGACAAGTGAAGAAAATGTCGCTTGAGTGATAGAAAGTCAAGGGCCAAAATTTCAATCTTAGATTGATTTGAAGAAGGAGCTAAGAGAGTTTGAACAGCCGTCAAACAATTAGACCCCACAATGACATTGTTGACTTGTTTTTCTTTTAACCAAGATAGAACTTCCCTTACCGACATGAGTTCAGCAAGAACTGGATCAAAGATGGAAGGATAATGGCCTGAGATAGCAGCCATAAAACGCCCTTATTCATCCCTAAACACCGCAGCAAACCCTGTGGCATTCATGTCTTTAAAAACAGCCGCATCCACGTTACATTTTAGGAAGCCTTCCGGTGGTCTCATCCAAGCAGAAGTAATAGCTCTTGAATCACCAATCATGGTAGTTACCCTCTCAAAGATCTCCCGAGAATCCTGACAATCTTTTAGAAAGTTGTCAGCGAAGTTTACTACCATCCGAGGGGTGATAATCTTACTTTGCCAAACTCTAAGGTTCCGGTGGTACCAAATACTCCAGAGCATAGCCAGCATCCATTCAAGACAAGCAGACGACAGGGTGTTTAAGCTCTGCAATATAAAGGACTCAGCCCCACTACTTGGGAGACGCCAACCCATCAAAGACCAAATTTCTTTGGCTAGAGAACATTCCAGCAGCACATGATTCATATCTTCTGCATGACCGCAGAAATCACAGGCAGTGTTGAGCAGTATTCCCTTCCGAAGAAGACAAGCTTTACAGGGGAGGAAATCACGGAGACATCGCCAGATAAAGTCCTTGATCTTTGAGGGAAGAGCCAAATTCCACAGCCGATTCCAAGGACCTTCCACAAAAAGGTTAACGATATCAGTAAATAAAGTAAGAGTCAATTTATAACCTGTTTTGACTGAGTAAGAACCATCCGACCTGTGATGCCAAATCAGTTGATCAGGGGGTTTTGATATAGCGATTGGGATCCTGGATACACGACCAACATCATAAGGAGTTAGCAATCCTTCCAACAACTATACATCCCAACCTAATCCATCTTCATTAAGCAGATCTCGCACCTTAATATTACCAAAATCTTGGATGAAGGGGGAGGTGATATAAAAGTTGTTTGCTTCATTAATCCATGGGTCTGTAAAAACATTAATCGAGGCTCCATCACCCATTCTCCATCTAACACCATGAAGCAAAATGTCCTTTGCCACATAAATACTTTTCCAGATGAAACTTGAATTGGTTCGGTCCTTTGCCTCCAGGAAGCTACAGGACGGAAAATATTTGGCTTTGAAAATTTTACTTGGAAGTAAGTCAGGAAAAGTCAGAAAACGCAAAGCTTGTTTGCAAAGCATTGCTAGGTTGAAACAGTGAAGATCCTGAAAACCCATACCTCCATATTTTTTTGGTATGCAAAGTCGATCCCAGCTTGCCCAGTGAATTTTCTTTCTGTTGCTTGTCCTCGATCCCCACCAAAAGGAGTTCATCATTCTCTGGATTTCATCACAGGTACCTCGGGGAATAAGAAAGACGCTAATATAGTATGCAGGCAAAGCTTGTGCAACTGTCTTGATGACAATTTCCTTTCCTGGTTTTGAAAGCATCTTGTTTTTCCAGCTCGCAATACGTTTACTAAGGCGATCCTTTATAAAAGCAAAGACTTGCTTTTTCTTTCTTCCGATTAGAGAGGGGAGACCTAAATATCTCCCATGATCGATAGGAGCGGTAACCCCTAAAATGGTTTCCACTGCATTTCTGTCATAAGGGTGTGTATTAGAACTGAACATAATGCCTGACTTCTGAAAATTAATTGCCTGCCTCGATGCTGCTTCATAGATGGTGAGTATCCTCTTGATGTTCTGTCCTACAGTCATATTTGCTCGAAAGAAAAGGAAGCTGTCGTCTGCGAAGAAAAGATGAGAAACACTAGGGCTACCAGGATAAATAGTGACACCATGTATGTCCCCTCGAGCTTCGTTTTTCCTTAACAAAGCAAATAAACCTTCAGCGCAAAGGATGAATAGATACGGTGACAAAGGATCTCCTTGCCGCAATCCACGCTTCGAGATGATAGGTCCTACTTCAGAGCCATTAAACGTCACTGAATATCGCACAGTAGTGACACACACCAAATAAGCTCCACCCATTTGCTGTTGAAACCCAGCTTTAACAAGATAAACCTTAGGTAGTCCCAATCGACTCTGTCATAAGCTTTGCTTATATCAATTTTAAGAGCTGCTTCCCCAATCTTTCCTTTTCCTTTGTTCTTCATGTAATGTATAATCTTGAAAGCCACCATGATATTATCAGTTATGAGGCGACCTGGGATGAAAGCCAATTGCATGGGAGATATGATCCTCGGTAGAAGAATTTTAAGATGATTCGTAATCACTTTAGCAATAAGTTTGTAAATGACGTTGCACAAAGTTATTGGCCGAAGGTCTTTCACACATGTAGGATTGTCTTTTTTAGGGATCAAAACAATCACTGTGTTGTTAAGGGTATCTGGAAAATCACCTTGTTCCTTCCAATTACAGCAATTGTCAAAAATATCAGCCCCCAATATGTGCCAACACTTCTGGAAGAACGCCGGGTTCATACCATCGGGTCCAGGAGCCTTATCTGGGTGCATTTCAAACATTGCTATCCTCAATCCGCAAAGGAGCTAGAAGGTAGTCGTTATCCTCCTGATTTACCACCAACTTAACGGATGCAAAATGTCTGAAATCAGTGCCTCCCGAAGCTGAAAAAAGTTGATTGAAATAGTCAAGAATGATGTTGTCGATTCCCTCATCTTCCACGACCTGCTGACCATTGTCGTCTATGAGTGAAGTAATTTGATTCAGTCATTTTCTTTTTGAGGCTTGTGCATGAAAGTATTTTGAGTTAGCCTTCCCATATTGCATCTAGAATATCTTTGAGCGCTGCTTCAAATAGATATCTTCCTCTGCGAGAAGGCGATTAAGGGCAGCCTTCTATATCCAGAACAAAGCAAACTGATGGTTTTGTCGAGATACCTCCTTGTTTCGCTTAATAGTTTTGATGCTTTCAGAGAAATTATTCCCAAGGTACTTCTGCCAATTAAGCAAGTTGATACCACATTTCTTAAGTCGGGGAAGAATGTTCATGTTGACATTGGTAGCCCAGAATACAGAAACAAAATCAAAAAAACCTTCCTCTGTTAGCCATTTATTTTTGAACTTAAACCGACTAATCCTCTTAATAGGAAGCCTACGCGCAGCCACCAGCTTGATAGGATTGTGATCCGAAGTAGGGCACACCAAATTGTATAATTTATGAAAAGGAAATACATTCATCCATTCTTTGTTTACAAATGCACAGTCTAATCTTTCCAAAGTAAGAGAGCTTGGATCTCTTCCTCTCTCCCACGTATAGCCAAAATCGATAAGAGGAACATCCACAAGATTACAGTCCATAATACACTGCCGAAACCTTTCCACCAATGAGCTAGGATAGTCCACTCCTCCTAGTTTATCATTTAGGGACAAAAGGTTGCTAAAATCACCAAAACAAACCCATGGTATGTTATGAAGACGAGAAAGAGAGCGAAGGAGCTCCCAACTAGCACATTTTCTAGCGGAGTCTGGGAAACCATAAAAACCAATGAGTCACCATTTGGGGTTAAGCAAGTTGTCAATAACCAGATCGATGTGATTGTTTGAATATCCTGTAACAGGAGTTGAGACATCATTCATCCAAAACATGGCCAGACCGCCATTGCGGCCAAGCCGATTAACGCAGAAATAGAAATCATACTTCAACATATTTTTTATTTCTTCAATCTTAATAGAATTCGCAAAAGTTTCCCTTAAAAAGAGAATGCAAGGTTTATTAAATCTAACTAAATCTTTCAAAGCACGAACTGTCTGGTGGTTGCCTACTCCATGACAGTTCTAAGCTATGTAACTCATGGCTCTCGGCGGGTTTGCTGCGCAAGACCGGCCGCTGGTAATTGATGTGGTGGGTTAGACTGAATCATGTCATCTGTGTTCATCTCCTCTACTACAATAATACTGTTGTATCCTTGTCAGGGTCATTTTTTACTATCCTCAATATCCATGATCGAAGCTTCTTTGTCGTTTTGAATACTATTAGTTGCCGCCATTTCAGAAGTATCTCCACTGAAAGCAGGATAATTATGGCCCACATATGGATTAGGATAGGCAGTGGATTTTAGCGTAACCTTTTTAGGATAGACCAAGAAATTGTTGCCTATTCTGTGGGGATTCTTAGCAGCAGATTGAGAATATTTGGGATCCGAATTTTGCGTTACGAAATCAGCGCCAATTTCATTCCCAGGATCCCATTTCCATTGCACCATTTTCCTTGCTTTTCGAGCCCTCAGTTCTGCCTGAATTTCCTCCTACCATTCCCAGCAATACTCCTCCTCCGGCCTTTCCAGTAATTTGAGACAGTTGGTTTCGCTATGCCCTATTATTCCACAAAGATAGCAAACAAGAGGGAGACGTTCATATCTGAACGTAATCTCCATCAAGGCAACTCCCTGCTTTCTTATGTTTTTCTTTCTCATAAGTGGTTCTTCCATGTTTAGCCGAATCCAAACACGCATGTAACTATTCCATGAACTTCGGCGGTGAGTAGAGTCGTATTCCAGATAAGTGCCCATCAAGTTCCCAATGTTTTTTGCTAATGCCTCATAAACAAAGCCCAGAGGGAGACCATGAAATTGTACCCAGACATCAGTATGGATGAAATCGATGTTCTCTGGGTTCTCCCCTTCCTTCCATTGATCAACTAACAAAATACATTTGATAAAAGACCACGGACCTCCAGTTGTCATCTTCTTCAAATCGAAATGATGGTAAAACTGGATTATGTATAGGTTGTTTGCACCCATCGGTTTGATGTACGCTCCCCGCATAGGACGCCACAAACTCAACTGTGTTCTTTCTAGCGCCTCTACATTAATCACTCTTTCACCTACCAGTTTGCCCAACAGACACAAATCATAGTTGATCTCCTCCCTTTGAATATCTTCCATAGGAATAACAAACTCAGTGTCTTCTTTCTCTCAGATAGAAAGTTTTTGTAGACCTGATTCGATGATGTTGAAAAGAAAGCTAAGAAAGATCAGCGTAGAAAAGACTACCAAAAACTCACCATACACATTCAAGGTAGGACCAAAACTTGCACTCGTTTAGAGAGAGAATGGGAGGCAAGACGTCTTAAACGTTTCTAATTGCCTTTTCTTTTGTACTGTTGCTATATTCATGTTTTTTTTTACAATAATATTAGCACGAAAAATGATATCTCCAATGAAATGGTACACAACATTATGTACTAGGTCCTTTCACGAAACATTTAATCATTAGTTAAATACTTTGACTGTAACAATGAATTACTAGTCTTTGAATCTGAACAAACTTACAATAAATAAGCATCATAATTAAATCCCCCCCAAGTTCTTAGTACCCTCTATTTTATTCCAACATTGCTCCACTTCATCTTAGTCATAGTTGAGATGAAAACTATTCAACAAGGCTTTTGTTATATGCTCTTAAGAGTTGTGGGAAAACTAGCATGGTCAAAATTCAAGGCCAACCTAAGGGGCAACGGAATGATCTGGCATTGTCCCTGGTAGTTGACGAGTCATATAATATCGATGCACAGGATGTGGGTTCAATGTCTAAGTACTAAACATTGTGGGTTTGTGATCGTTAACCATTTTCGAATGATCAAACTGACATAATAGATGCCAAAGAATAGTGTTGAAATTGATAGGCCCAGAAAGATTGCAGATATTCAGTGAGTGGATTGCAGATGACAAGGACTACCTTCAAGCCGGATCCGTGGACTTCTTACAAAGTCTCATTGCAAACTTGTACAGTGAGTTGTTGCGAAGGTTCCCTAAGTTCGGTATCTGATAGTCAAATCAATTCTGGTGATCTTAGATGAAAATACATCATCCTATTTGGAGAGTCCAAGACAATGGCAGAGTGAACATCGTTTGAGGATTTTTTGAATCTTGGGAACATGGACTTTACTGTCTTAAACCCAATTGAGAATCTCATATCACTCATTTCTTTCTTCTTCTCTCTTTCTTTATTTATTTTTCAAGTTTATTAAGCTCTACTTTTCCTTCGGAAGTTAATGTAGATGCATTATCATAGGAATACTAGCTAGATACAAAATGTTACAAAGAGTAGTGAGACCGTATAAATTGTCCCTAAGCTAGAATATAAGGCTTACCAAAATACACCCTCTTAGTTTAGTGTCTATTTGATTACAACTGTGATGATTTGCAATTATAATAAAGAGTTACAATAGAATTATACTAGGTTCCACCTCTTTGGCATTTCCAAGCTCATTAAATTCTACAAGTTCCTTGTGACTATCAGTTCTCAGATCCACATGGTCTAGTCTTCCTCTTCCTTGATATGTTCTCTAAATAGCTTTTGATTCATGTAGCTCTAGATTGAGTAGCAGAATGATAATTGTATCACCTTTGTTTCTCCTATTCTCCTCTTGCATTTATCAAAAATCCAACTAATGATATGTTCCCAATTCCAAGCAGTGCGGTTTAAATTACAAAGTTGTGAGACCATTGACCATAATGCTTAGGAAATTATACAACTGAATAAGAGGTAGTCTTGATTTTTCAATTATTGTTGACACAAGCAGTATTTTAGGTCAATACTATCTAAATAACATTTTAGCATATCTTTCATCCTCAATTTATTTTTTGTTGCTAACCAGGATAGAAAGGATGTCCCAGAGAGCCTTGAGTTATCCCATACTAGATTGGTCCAGTACAGCTTTTGGTATAGAGGCCTAAAGCTTCTAAAGTAGGATTTGTTTGTAAAGGAATTGGGTGGATCTACTAACCATAACACCCTATCATCTTTATGCCTTGTTAATTCATCCTTTAGATTGTTTTCTCTAATTTAAATAGTCCTTTTTGCTTGTTAACCTAGACCCCATTCGTATGTAATCCTTTACCTATATATATATATGGACCTAGGTTATTCCAATTGTCTATGCCGAAAAAGGTTTTCTCTATTCCCTATCGTGTTTCTTTTCTTCCCCTTGATATTATATATATATATATATATATATATATATATATATATATATAGACCTAGGTTATTCCAATTGTCTATGCCAAAAAAGGTTTTCTCTATTCCCTAATGTGTTTCTTTTCTTCCCCTTGATGCTATAATAGTTGGTTCATTGTTTGGGAAAAGTTAGCTGATGGGGATTTCAACCCAAAGCTCTTATCTTTCAAAATGTGGGTGTGTACCCATTGGACCTATATTGTTTCCTTGTCTATTAGAATTCTCGAGATTTTCTTGACCATGATTACCTTATTTATAAAACTTAATGATGTTATTCCAAGCCCTCGCTCCTTTTTTAGTTTACATGCCTCTTGCCATTTAACTTTCGAGCTTTAATAAATATCGATTCCTTCAGTCTATAGGAAATTTTGATCACCCTTTCAATTTCCTTAATAATCTTCTTTGACAATATGAAATGATTCATCCAGTATATTGCAACCTCCCTATATAGGAAAGCCATCTTTTTCCCCAGTTATTTATTCTTTTATTAAGTGCTTTTAGAAGTAGTTTACACTCATCATATGACAACCTATTTGTGGTAATAGATACCCCCAGATATCTAAAAGGAAGGTCTTAGGATGTTGGCATGACAATTGGAACAACCTATATATGTAAGGTTTTTTCTCTATAACCTATCGTGTTTCTTATCTTCCCCATGATGCTATAATAGTTGGTTCATTGTCCAGGAAAAGTTAGCTATTGGGGATTTAGTGTTGGGGATTTAAACCGAAAGTTTTTATCTTTCAAAAAGTGGGTGTGCACCCATTGGGCCTATATTGTTTCCTTATCTATTAGAATTCTCCAAATTTTCTTGACCATTATTAACTTATTTATAAAACTTAATGAAGTTATTCTGAGCCCTTGCTCCTTTCTTATTTTACATGCCTCTTGCCATTTAACTTTCGAGCTTTGATAATTATCTATTCCTATTTTGATCACCCTTTCAATTTCCTTAATAATCTTCTTTGATGTTAGACACATGGTATATATCTTTTTTTTTGGTTTTGGCATCTTATTTATTAATTGAACATATAAGATATTAATTAGACTTGGATTTAAAAAGATGTGGTTGTTACACTTATAGTTGTGAAAGAATCCTACACAAAATTGGTTGTTACACTTATAGTTGTGAAAGAATCCTACACAAAATTGAAGTCCATTCTCTAAAAATTTTGTGGTATATCATGTTGGTAATTGATATGTGTACTGCCAGGTTTTGTGGATAGAATATAAGGGGAATTTGTTTTACGTGATGGTGAAGGGCTCTTGCTGGTGAGTATCGTGTATGTCTCCATCGATGGCAGAGGTGAATCTTGTGTGTGTTGCATTAACTGTGTAGTGGACATTAATTGAATCCTGGAAAAACATAGCTAAAGTCTTGCATGTGTTCTGGGTTGGTAATACACGGTGATTTAAATTTTGATTTTCCAAACTTGTCCTTTTTCGATTGTGCATGAAATATACATGGGTAACTTTTGATTTTGAGTGGATGGTGTGTGCAGTATCCCATATGGTTTAATTGGAGTTGTTGAAATTGGACAATTTGCGTGAGTAAAGAACCTTGGGATTCTTGTTTTGATATGTATTCCTTTACCTTTGCTTATATATATATGGACCTAGGTTGTTTCCATTGTCATGCCACAAAAGGTTTTATCTCTATTCCCTATCGTGTTTCTTATCTTCCCCATGATGCTATAATAGTTGGTTCATTGTCTGAGAAAAGTTAGCTATTGGGGATTTAAACCGAAAGCTCTTATCTTTCAAAAAGTGGGTGTGTACCCATTGGACCTACATTGTTTCCTTATCTATTAGAATTCTACATATTTTCTTAACCATTATTACCTTATTTATAAAACTTAATGAAGTTATTTTGAGCCCTCGCTCCTTTCTTAGTTTACATGCCTTTTGCCATTTAACTTTTGAGCTTTAATAATTATCTATTCCTATTTTGATCACCTTTTCAATTTCCTTAATAATCTTCTTGGGTGTTAAGATATATGATATATATCTTTTTATTTAGTTTTGGCATCTTATTTATTAATTGGACATATAAGATATTAATTGGACTTAGATTTAAAGAGATGTGGTTGTTATACTTATAGCTGTGAAAGAATCCTACACATAATTGAAGTCCATTCTCTGAAAAATTTGTGGTATATCACGTTAGTAACTAATATGTGTACTGCCGAATTTTGTGGATAGAATATAAGGGGAATTTGTTTTGTGTGTTGGTAAAGGGCTCTTACTGGTGAGTATTGCGTATGTCTCCATCGATGGCAGAGGTGAATCCTATGTGTGTTGCATTAACTATGTAGTGGACATTAATTAAATTATACAAAAACATAACTAAAGTTGTGCATATGTTCTAGGTTGATAATACACGATGGTTTAACTTTTGATTTTCCAGACTTATCCTTCTTGGATTATGAGTGAAATATACATGGGTGACTTTGATTTTTGAGTGTATGGTGTGTATAGTATCCCATATGGTTTAATTGGAGTTGTTGAAGCTGGACAATTTTAGTGAGTAAAGAACCTTGGGATTCTTGTTTTGATATTAAATCATTTGAATAGCATACTTTTGGGAGTCACTTACACTAAACCTTCATCTATCAGAGTGGCTTTTGGTTGGAAGATATTTGAGCACTGCGTGCACATCCTATTGTGTGTTGTTTGTTAATTGAGCAGTTGTGGTCTGGTTTTGAAGCTGGCATGAATCAGTTTAATAGGTGGATAATTATTCAGATGTATTTCGGGAAGCCGAAACTATAAGGAAGTCCTTTTATCTTAAGTATATCATTGTTATGTTCTTAGTTGATTGATTACTTAAGTTATTTTTTTAATTATCTTTTATTAAAAGTTATTTAGAAAAATCCTCTAATGAGTTTAACACGAGTCAGTTGTGTTATTGGGTGTGAAAATCTTTCACAAGAAGTGAGGTTGAGAGATAGTTACAAGGATTGAGTGGTGTTGGCTTCGTGTGATCTTGTGTAAATCTATTGTACTTTTGTAAAATTGATTAAGCTAGGTGAGAGTCTCACAAACGTAGGCAAGGTGTGTCGAACTGTGTTAACAAATCTCAGTATTGTTTAATTTGGTGCTTTTAATTTTTCTGTTATTTGTGTTTGTCAGAAATAGAACAAAAAGTTTGTGAAACAACCACATATATGGTTTTATCAATTAGTATCAAAAAAGATCACCAGTTCAGAACTTGGTAGCAAGTTGGTACAGATCTGAGTTTCGCAAACATGGCTACAAGAGAGGGTGCATCAATCACCAGACCACCACTGTTGGATGGCTCTAACTATCCTGCATGAAAATCATAGATGAGAGTCTTCATCCAGGCTTAGGATACAAAAGCTTGGCATTCGGTAGTATATGGGTGGACTCATTTGATGATTACTGATGATAAAGGAGGCAGTTCAAAAAGATCCATCTGAATGGATAAAAACCGAAGAAGAAAGTGCACTTAGAAACTCATAAGCAATGTATGCAATTTTGATCCGAGTTTCGCAAATATGGCTACAAAAGTGTAGCGCCCCCTTACCGTAGAGTATGCACCGGAATGCCTGTGGGTCGTTCCGATACATATCCTACAATAAGGGAGGGCTACGAGCAGTCGGTCACTACAATACTCTCATGGCATCA
>JANIJH010000224.1:63087420-63109053 GCA_024520975.1 Erythroxylum areolatum | reverse complement strand
AGGCCAAATGAATGCTCATGTCAATTATGCACTTTAACCTACTAGCCCGTCCCAATTTACCAATTAACCTTCCCATCGGTGATGGGATGTTACAAAAAGAGGGTACATCGATCACCAGACCACCACTGTTGGATGACTCTAACTATCTTATATGGAAATCACGGATGAGAGTCTTCATCCAAGCTTAGGGTACAAAAGCTTGGCATTCGGTAGTATATGCGTGGACGCATCCGATGGTTACTGGTAATAAAGGAGAGAAAGTTGAAAAAGATCTATCTGAATGGACAAGAGTCAAAGAAGAAAGTGCCCTTAGAAACTCACAAGTAATGCGTGCAATTTTTAGTGCTATTGATGAAAGACACTTCTCAATTATATTAGCCTGTGAATCGGCTAAAGAAATGTGGAATGCTTTGAAGACTATTCATGAATGATCCAAATCTATGATAGTTTCAAATCTACAGATGTTAGCTGTGAGGTTAGAAGAACTGAAGAGGGATGAAAATGAGACTATTAGGGACTTTCATGAAAGATTGCGCGATATAATGAATCAGGCACATCAATTCGAAAAGAAATATTCCAATATGAAACTAGTCAAGAAGACGCTGAGATCACTACCTTCGAGATTTATTCCAAAAATTGTAGCAATAGAGAAGGCCCAAGACATTAATGATCTGACGTTGGAGAAAGTAATTGAAATTCTTACAAATTTTGAAATGAATCTTTTAAAGGGTAGGCTTTTTAAAAGCAAAGGATTGGCACTACAGATTGAAACTGAAAAAGGTGTGAATGATGCATAAGACGAATCTGATGAGAATGAGAATGAGAATTTGGTATTACTAATACAAAATTTTGGTAAATAGCTGAAAAGGATGAAAAAGGACATACCCAAGTTTAGGCAAAACAGTAGGAATTCATATAATAACAACTTCAAACAACAAGCCAAAACTAAAAAAGGTGAAAGCGAAGTGAAGAGAATCCAATGCCATAAATGTCAAGGCTTCAGACACATTCAAGTAAAATGTGTTAATACTTAGAGTGAGAATGAATCCGAGAGTGAATATGGTAGTTAAGAAGAAATCGCTAATGGTGTTGTGTTAGTTGCTTTATACAAAAAAAAGTCCAGTTAGTGGCTTAACAGTAACTGAGAAGGAAGTAAATGAAGACAAAAAAGGAGAAAATCGAAAAATTTTGAGAAAAATGTAGACAATTTAGCTCAAGACCTAATATCAGATTATGACAGTGATGAAAGTGGCTTAGATGATAAAAAGGAGAATATTTACAAGGCTTACAAAGCGATGTATGAAAAATGGGTGAAAACATATAGAAAGAATGAAAGTTTGAAAGAAGAGAATCTCTCCATGAAGAATACCATCCAAGATTAGAAAAGAAATCGATTTTAGCATTAGATGATCTTGGTGATGCTATACTAAGATTAATAAGTATCGAAAATGGATTGAGAATGTTTAATGGAAGCACAGAAAAGCTATAAAAGTTAATGGAAATCGGTAAGGTTAAAAGGGATCTTCAAGGTATTGGCTATAAAGGTGAGTACTTTAAGGTGAATGAGGAGAAAAATGATATGTCCAGATCTATCCAAGAAGAAGAAACATCGAGAAAGAATCAAAGATTTGTACTCACATGTCATTTTGTGGAGTTATTAGATATATAAGGCCAAGATGTTACTAGATACTGCAGATGTTGTTTCAAAGAAGTCAAAGTTGAAGAATTCTACGTCCTTCATAAAAATCTCAATATCAACCCTGAACACCGAAATCTACGTGGATTAAAAAGAGTGAATTACAAGCTCTCGTAGTTCTTAAATCAATGAAAGAAACTTTGCAAAATGGTTGGTATTTTGATAGTGGATGTTCATGCCACATGATAAGGAAAAAGAATTACTTAACCGATTATCAGAGTTGTATAGATGGTCATATGACCTTCGGAGATGGAAAGAAGGTTCGGTAATTAGTAGAGGGACATTATGCATGGATGGATTGCCTCCCCTTAAGAATGTGCTCCATGTCGATGGACTAAAAGCCAATTTGGTGAGTATAAGCCAACTCTGTGATGATGGTTTGTTAGTTAAATTTACAAGTGAAGAATGCAAGGTGCTAACTGAACAAGGAGAATGTCTAGTAAGCAACAAGCGATCAGTCGTCAATTGTTATATGTTACAAGTCATGACCACCTATAAATTAGTTATACATGACAATAACATTGATTTATGGCATTAAAAGTTTAGTCTTGTAAACTTTGATCTCATTAGCAAGTTGACAAAATTGCAAGTTGTAAGCGTCTACCCACAATAAACAAAGAAGGGAAATCAATTTGTAGTGTATGCCAAATGGGTAAACAGATAAGAGTGCCACACAAAAATGTTAGACACGTTACCTCATCATACATACTTGAATTAATTTACCTGGATTTGGTTGGTCCAATACAACATGATAGCATTGGTGGAATGAGATTTTTTAAGTTGTGGTGATGATTATTCGAGATATATTTGGGTATCATTTTTAAAAGAAAAATTAGATGCTTTCAAGGCTTTTAGAATCCTATATGTACAAGTTATGAATATGAAAAATACGACTATATTAAGAATTCGATTGGATCACGGAAGGGAATTTGAGAATACAAGCTTTAATGACTTTTATGATAAGTATGGTTTCATATAAGAATTTTCAGCACCTAAAATTCCACAACAAAATGTAGTTGTTGAAAGGAAAAATAGAATAATTTAAGAAATGAACAGATCTATGTTAAATGGAAGAAAATTGCCTATGCAATTTTAGGCTGAAGTAGTTAATATAGCATGCTACATATGTAACCGAGTTTATCTTCGAAGCATCTTGAACAACATCCTATGAACTCTGGAAGGGAAAGAAACCAAATGTAAATTACTTTCATGTTTTTAGCAATAAGTGCACATTCTTAGAGATCGGGAATAGCTTGAAAAATTCTGGAGCAAAAGTGATGAAGGAATCTTCATTAGTTATTCAACTCACAGTGAAGCTTATAGAGTGTATAATGAAAGAACCAAGAAAGAGCTATAGTCCATAAATGTTGTGATAGATGATGTATCTCTATTGAATGATCAAGTGGTAGAAGAAAATCTATAGAACCAATCCTCATAACCAACTCAAACAAGCAACGAGACAAGATTGAAGAATTGCCTAGATCTGCAGTTAGTTGCTACTGGGGAAGTAGCTGCGTGAATTGAAAAACTGTCAGTTACTTCAGATGATGAATCAACCAAAACACTCGATGTAAAATTTGTTCTAGTAAATGTTCAAAACTCGAGAGAAGCTAACTTGAACAGAGATCCTCCGTCCTGAATCAGAAGAAGTCATCCCATAGAGAACGTTATTGGAGATGTTAATGAAAGAAGAAAAATAAGAGATGGTAGAAGGGTTGATTATTGAGAACTTGCAGGCTATTTATGCTACACTTCTTCTTTCGAGCCAAAGAACGTTTAAGAAGCTCTACAAATTAAGTTTTGGACCGCAACTATGCAAGATGAATTGATTCAATTTGCATAGAATGATGTATAGGAATTGGTGCCAAGACCATCAAATGCTAATGTGATTGGAATAAAATGGGTGTTTTGAAATAAAACAAATGAAAAGGGTAATGTAACAAGAAATAAATCAAGGTTAGTAGCTCAGGGATATTCTCAGGTTGAAGGAATAGACTTTGACGAAACTTTTTCACTGGTGACACGACTTGAGTCTATTAGACTATTATTGGGTATAGCATGCATAAAAGGGTTTAAGCTTTATCAAATGGATGTAAAAAGTGCTTTTCTGAATGGTTTTATACAGCAAGACAAGTATGTCGAGCAATTAAAGGATTTATTGATTCAGCCTGTACAAACCATGTCTTTAAACTAAAGAAAGCTCTTTATAGTCTCAAACAAGCACCAAAAGCTTGGTGCGAAAGGCTCACACAATATCTTATTAAGCAAGGATATGAATGAGGTAGTGTTGACAAACCTTTGTTTATTAAAAAGGTTAGATCTAACTTGGTAATTGCTCAAATCTACGTTGATGACATTTTGTTTGGTTATACTCATTCGAAGATCGTAGATGAATTTGTTGAATTAATGACATCTGAATTTAAGATGAGCATGGTAGGTGAACTGAATTTCTTTTTGGGCTTGCAAATTAAACAAGTGAAGGATCGAATTTTGGTTTCACAAACTGAATATGACAAGAGCTTAATAAATACGTTCAGTCTTGACAATGCAAGATAAGCGAGAACACCTATAAGTGTCTCAATAAAGCTAAATAGAGACGGGAATGGTAAAAGTGTTGATATTAGTTTATATTGAAGCATGATCAGAAGTTTATTGTATTTGACTGCAAGTAGGCCGAATATTTATTATAGTGTTGTTGTATGTGCTCGCTATCAAGTCAATCTGAAAGAAACACATCTAACAGCAGTTAAGAGAATTATCAGATATATAAATGGAACATCTGATTTTGGGATATGGTATGCATCTGACTCGACATCTTATCCAGCTCAATATAGTGATGCAAATTAGGATGGCAACTTAAACGATCAGAAAAGCACTTCAAGTGGTTATTTCTTCTTAGAAAATAATTTGATCTCTTGGTACAACAAGAAACATAATTCAATCTCACTGTCGATCGCAGGGCAGAATATATCGCTGCAGTTAGTTGTTGTTTATAACTTCTTTGGATGAAACAGATGATAGAAGAATATGAGATTGATCAGAATGTGTTAACAATCTTTTGCGATAACAAGAGTGTCATAGACATCTCTAAGAATTCGATTCAAGATTTAAGAAGAAAATACATTGATCTCAGGTACCACTTTATTCGTGAGCTTGTGGAAAGTAAAATAGTCACCTTGTCACATGTATCTATAGAAAAGTAGTTGGTGGATATCTTGACGAAACCTCTTGATGTAATCAGGTTTAAACTTCTTTGAGGGGCTTTGGGACTTTATGCTTTACATTATTGATGTATTATTTTTATTTATTTAAAAACTTGAAAAAGAAAAGGAAAACGATGCGTTTTTCATCCAAGTGATTAAAAATCCCTAAATGTCTTTCTCCTCTCATCAGCTCCTCTCTTCACCTCTCTATCTGTCCACTCCAAAGCTCCACATCACTAACTTGGCTGCGTTGAAGACATCTTCATCGTGGGCATTGAATCAATGTTGGATTTAAAGGGACATCACCACTGAAGCTTCATCTATTTCTCATTTGTGTTAGCTCTTAAGTTTCCAAACACCCACGAAATTGGGTTGAAGCTTCCTCCACCGTGAACCCAACGTATTTGTGGAATTTTATAGATCCATATCCTCTCTCTATGAAGATAGCAGCTCTAACATGCCGTTTAAGTCGATTAAAGTTGAACCCAACACCTAAAAGGAGATTCATTAGGGCTAGGTCATCTTTGGCGGTTCCCATTGATATTCCCAACACTACCTCTATTCGGGAAAAAAATACCAGATCTGGATGATGATGTTACTCAGGTCATATTATCCATGGTTGAAGACTCTAGTTTAGATTCTGATGAGACTCCCATAGCACCTGCTCCACCAACTATGTCTCTTACGGCTCCTCAAACATATACAAAGATGTAGGCTCAAAAAATAGTTCAGCCACCTTAATGTAATTCTTCTATCTGCCTGACAATGGATAATGCAATTTCCTTTAAGTTCTATTCTTCTACGGCTGAACAGAAATAGGTGACTCTCAACACTTATGGGTTTATTCTCTATCGCCTAATCAACTTAGAAGAGTTTCAACAACATGGTCTGGACACTTTATTATCAGAGCGACTTTTACTGCAAGCCTCACTGCTTCTGCAGCACTATGATTCATATCTGATAAAAGAATTTTATTGCAATTTATCTTATGATATTCTGAATGAGACTGTTATGAATTATAGAGCATTATATATGCGGGTTAGATAGTTCGTTTTGATGTTGATCATTTAAATTTGTTTATGGGATTTGATAATTTGATTAGTGATCTACTTTATGATGATGATTGGAATGTGACAAATGACATAAATCAGTCCAACTGGTGGATGTATTTCAAAACGCTGAAACTATATGGAAGTCCTTCTTTTATCTCAAGTATATCACTGTTCTGTTCTTAGTTGATTAATTACTTGAGTTATTTTTTAATTATCTTTTATTAAAAGTTGTTTAGAAAAATCCTTTGACAAGGTTAACACGAGTCCATCGTGTTATTGAGTGTGAAAATCTTTCACAGGAAGTAAGATTGAGATATAGTTATAAGGATTGAGTGGTGTTGGTTCGGTGTGGCCTTATGTAAATCTATTGCACTTTCGCGAAATTGATTTAGCTGGGTGAGGGCCCCATATACGTAGGCAAAGTGGGTTGAACTACATTAACAAATCTCGGTATTGTTTAATTTAGTGCTTTTAATTTTTTTATTATTTGTGTTTTTTAGAAACAGAACAGAAAGTTTGCAAAATAACCACATATATGATTTTATCATTTAACAATATGAAATGATTCATCCAATACACTGCAACCTCCCTATATAGGAAAGCCATCTTTTCCCCAGTTATTTATTCTTTTATGAAGTGCTTTTAGAAGTAGTTTACACTCACCATACGATAACCTCTTTGTGGTAATAGATATTCCCAGATATCTAAAAGGTAGGTCTTGGATGTTGAGCTTTGTCATTGTATTCAGACATAAGACATACTTTTTAACACTCCTATAGATGGAAATCTAACTCTTCTTTTTGTTGACTTCCAACCCTAGGAAGTTTTCAAATATTTAAGCCTCCCACAAGGTTATTATATATGCTTTAGTAACACTACATAGCAGTAGGAAGTCGTCTATAAATTCCAAGCTTTCAATTTTGAAGTCCCCACATTTATAGTGATACACAAACCTAGATTGTGCATTATTGTTTTTAACAATCATACTATTGAGTACCTCTAAACATAAGGTGAAAATGGGGTGAAAGAGGGTCCTTCTGTCTCACTCTTTTAACTCCCTTAAATATTCCATCAAGTTCCCCATTATAAGTGCATTACAAGTAGTTGTTTATATGCATTAGCTAATCCATATTTTAAATATTTGTAGGAATCTAAATGCTTCTAATGCAAGTTGTATGAACTACCAATTGAGGGAGTCAAAAGCTCTCTGGAAATCTATTTTGAGAGCACAACACTTGGGACTCTTCTTCTTATTGCAGCTTTTAAAGAATTCTGAAGCAAGCATAATATTATCTCCTATATTGTAGCCCTTAATGAAAGAAAAATGACACTTGTTGACAATGGAGTCTAACATCTTTTTAATCTATTTGCAAGGAGCTTTAAAATTACCTTATATATAAGGTTACAATAAGAAATAGGCATGTAGTCTCCTAGGCTCTCTAGATTCAACTTTTTTTAAGACTAAGGTTATATTGATTTTATTTAGCTCTCTAAACATAATATCCTTATCAAAGAATTCTAGTACATAATTAGCTACCATCTCCCTAACTTGAGTTCAGGTTTTATAGAAGAAGAGTTCATTAAATTCAATTGGACCTGAGGCCTTAGTTAGTTTTATTGCCACTATCGTTTTCTCCACCTTATTAAATGAAAAGGGTTTGATGAGTTCTTACAGTTTATCCTCACTAAAGGAGTGGTTATGTCTTGAGAACATAAACTAAAGAGGGGGTTCAAGTAGTAGTGCCTATTATGCCTTGAAATACTCATAGCTAGGTTGAGGATGTCTTCTTATTTTCATACTAGTTCCCAATTCCTCCCTGTCATATTTGTGATTATGTTAGAATAACTCCTCTTAAGGATTATCCCGTGAAAGAAGCTTGTGTCCCTATCCTCTAACCACTATACTCTTGATTTTTTTATTATGGAGTAGTGGTTGTGGAGTTTCTACATATATAGGTTAAGGCCTCATCTCTTCCTTTCTTTATAAATGTTTAAGGCAAGGCATGTATGTATATGATTTCTTCTAGGCTTCCTTTAGATTTGCTGTAACTCTTTGTATGTCAATAATGGAGGTTCTCATTTCCACATAGAAGAATTTTAACTCTTCCTTGATAGCCTTTAACTTTCTAACACATGGATAATTATCTCCATTCCTCTTCTGACCACTTTCCCATATTATAGATTCCCAAATATGTAGTTGTGAAATTTGAAGGGTGTTTTCCTCTTAACTCTCTAAGTAGTTGGTAGTTAATCTCTATAGAATATTGTCTTAATAGAGTTTGTTGGTGAAGGAAACTTTACTAAGTGGGATAATTGATTAACAAATGCTATGTCTAATTTTTTCTTATTAAATTTAGAATTAATTATTACAATTATACCCATTTTACTATCTCTTTTATTAGATTATTCTATTTGATTGAATTAATTAATTTAAATTCACTAAATTGAATCATATTTATTTTCTATATAAATATGAGTTATTTAATCACAAATTCACCTTATATTAAGTATGAAAATTAGACTGGTTATGTGAAAAGGTTTATAAATTAATTTTACAAATATGCTAAAGAATGATTTATGTAATGGATTATAATACAAAACAACAAGGTAAACATTTAGCTACGTTTTAAAAATCGTCCCTAAAAGTAATCATTTGGTGACGATTTTGAAAATCGTCACTAAAAGTAAGACTTTAGTGATGATTTAGAAAATCGTCACCAGAGGATCTACATTTAGTGACTATGTTCGAAAATTATCAACAAATGATTCACATTTGGTGACGATTTTACAAAATAGTCACTAAATATGGAATCTTTGGTGACGATTTTCTAAAATCGTCACCAAAAGTCTTTTTAGTGATGATTTTCAAAATCTTAGCCAAATGTGTACCAAATTAGTGTACAACCTTTGGTGACAACATTTGGTGACGATTTTAGAAAATCGTTGCTAAAGGTTCCATACTAATTTGGTACACATTTGGTGACCATTTTCGAAAATTGTCGCCAAAGGGTTCACATTTGGTGATGATTTTAAAAAATCATCGCTAAAGGTTCCATACTAATTTGGTACACATTTTGTGACGATTTTCAAAAATCGTAAAAAAGACCTTTGGTGATGATTTTCGAAAATCGTCACTAAAGATTCCACACTAATTTGGTCTACATTAGGTGATGATTTTCGAAAATTGTCATCAAATGTTCCACATTTGGTTAAAATTTTTGAAATCGTTGCCAAAAGGTTGACTTTGGGAGGATGACCTTTTGTTGACGATTTTTGAAATCTTCACCAAATATGGACTCATTGATACTGTAAAAAAGAGTTGAAGAAAATATTCTCAAACCAGAAGGTAAAAGACAGCTTTAGGTTTCTGGAAAAAGTCTTGCACAAGAAGAGTAGGAGAAAGAAGTAGAAGGTCTAGTGATTAAAGAACCTATGAAAGAAGCAAAAAATGCCACTATCGATCATAAAGAAGTAGAAGCTGAAACAAGTAGATTTGAAACTGTTGGTCATGAAGTTACAAAATGTGACACTGAAAATGTTGCAGAATTAGAATAGGAGAACATCGATGCATCCATAGATGCAGATAATGCGGATTCTGGAGTGGGTAGTTGCACAACACTTTCTCCTAATCTTAAACCATTTTCTAGTTCCACTGAAAATGCAAATTCTATACTTTGGTGACGACTTTTTGAAAATTTCCACCAAAACTCTATGTAGATAATTTTCAAAATCATCATCGAATAATTATAGGAGGGGAATGAAAACTAGAAAGTTAATGGGAGTGAAAACGAATTGAAAAGAAAACGAGAAAGTTTATGCAAGGTAGGAAATTTGTTACCAATATACTCCTGGGTGTTACTTGATATCTCTGAAAAAACTTCCACTAGTAAGTCCACCATCATCGTCTCCTTCTTCGACATTTCTTGGTTCTTGGATCTCTTCAATTACTATGTCAATTTTTGTGGTCAGGACCTCTTCATCAAGGAATTGCAGCTCGACACCAAGGCAATTTCTTCTTTTGCTCCTCCTAACTCTTGAAACTTTTAACACTAATTTCAGTTTCTTGCATTTCTTAATCCTTTTTTTGTTTTCATTTTACAATCCATAGGTTTTCTACCTTAACATCAGTGAAAATAAAAGGGGCCACTTCTTGAAGGTTTATTATTCAGATCCCTTCCTTTTCCCCTCCTCTTTCTTTTCTAGTCATTGTATTGACTTTTTCCCTGAGCTTTACACTCTTACTTCATTATCCTAGCAATTATAGGTTACAGTAGGATCAAATGTAACTTTCCAATCTTGTCTTCTAGGTAAGTCCCTTTATTTTATAGAGGGCAGTCTTAAATTGGGACTTTATGTTACTTTTCTTATTTGCTGATTTAGATTGTTACTTATTTGTTGAATTTGATTGTAAATGTTGAAAACGGTTCCTTCTTTCGATTGCCTTTTTTTTTATTGAATTTGTTCTCTTGAATTTCCTTCTTTCCTATTTATGCAAGATATTATAGGGTTCAATGTAATGGATGTTTTGCAAGTTTTGGATGGTTCGACAGTTACATAAATTCGATTGTTTCTTTTTCGATGATCTTCTCCATCAATGTGCGTTTAATCCCTATAACTACAATTTGTTTGTCATAGGACTAGGAGTCTAAACAAGTGAAGATTATGAGCTTTAGCTTGTGTGAAAATTATGAATTGCTCAATATAGAATCTTCCCAATTGACTATTGCCCATTTGTTGATTTGTGTCACTAGTCTCACTACTATTGAACCAAGAAGTTGCCATTTCTTCTTTATTTGTTTTTAAAGGATTGAGTGTTGGAGAACAAAGAGGGAGCAAGTGCCCAAACTTCTATTTTAGTTCCATGAAGACATTTGAATCTTATATTAAAAAAGGCACTCTAATGAATAAGTCCTTGGTCCAATCCTTTTCACTTTTGAAGTCACCTCTTTTAATTCAAGGGGTAAATAAAGAGTTTTTACTTACCTGGAAGCCTTCTGGTTTTCTTAAGGTTGGGTAGTTACTTTTCGTTTTGTCAAAGATTTGATGCATTCAAGGATACTTTCTGCCTAGTACTGAGAGCATAACTTGCCATGTAGAATGTGTCTTGCCTTTTAGTATCAACTATCTTAGTTCCTGCAAAAGGACTTGTAATTGTTGATTTATGGCAAATCATGATTAGTTCAATAAGTTATGCAGATAAATCAACCTATACTAAATAAACGCATGAAAATAAGGTTCAATCTTTTAATAATGAACATTAAAATATTGTAGAAACAATGATTTTACTTATTTTTAATGGGGTGTATCTAGTGGATTCTTTACACGGATATAAATGGACACTTCTAATTTTGGATCAAGATTAGTTAGAACTAAAGTTGAAATCCTCCATTTTCTATATTATCTTTAGCACACTAACAAATTCACTTTTGTTTTTACATTGCACAAGTCTCCTTTTTGATGTTATAATTTCAAATGCTACTTCTTGTTATACAACTCCTCAGCATGATTTTGCTTTTCTAAACATTTTTTCTACATTTGCACCCAAAATATGATGCTTCTAGTTTTATTTAATTGTTCAATTCAACTATAAATGGGATTGATAATTGAAAATTTTTTTTTTGAATTAGTTAGTAATTACTTATACTACACTTTTGTGGATCTTCAAATTTGTATTATTTAATATTTCTAAATTCATGTTTTTGTTATTATATCAGGGATAGATCACATATGTCTATACTAAATGTTTGTCTATGTTGTTATGATGATGTTCTGTAAAATTTATAAACTATCTTGTTTATGCAGATATATGAGCAAAAACACTTAACAATTATATGCTCTACACCGTTGGTGGAGATCAAATCGCTAGAGGTTCTAGTCACTTTTCTTTCTTATATGATGGTATCAAGTTGCTTTCATCCACATGGATAAACCTACCTAGTCGTCCTAGTTACGTTGCAAATTTTTTTGTTATCTTAACATTTATAATTTGTAAACTGGTTTCTGTATTTATTATTTTGTCTATAAGAATCGTAAAGGATGTAATTAAAATCTTGTATACGAAAAATATTCTTTTTTTTGGTATGATTTAATGATATTTTATATTTTATATATAATGTTTTAAATTATCAATTATTTTTTGTATAATATATTAACAATAAAACAAATATTATATATAATCATATGGATTAAAAATGTCACAAATAATTATGATTAACATGATATAATATTTTGTTAAAAATACATAAATAAAATTTGACTATATTTTATAAAACTTAGCTAAAAACATTTGGCTACGTTTTAAAAAATATAGGTAAAACTTTTTAGCTAGCTTTTCATAAATGTAGCTAAAAATCTTCAGTTACGTTTTTGGAAACATAACTAAAAACTTTTGGCTACATTTTTAGAAATGTAGCTAAAAACTTTTGGCTACATTTCCTAAAACATAGTTAATAATTTATAGCTACGAAATCCAAAAATAGCCAAAATGTTTTGACGACGATTTCCTAAAATGTCGCTAATAACTTTTCGCTCCGAAAATAAAGCATAGGAGAAAACTATTAGCGATGATTAGCGAAAAATGTAGCCTATAATTTTTAGCTATGAGAATATCATGTTGTTTTTTCTAACCTATATAAATTGTTGCTAATTATTAGTGACGATTTAGGGACTTTCGGTGACAAATTTTTGGTAGTCAAATGTAATTTGTGTTGTAGTGATAAAAAAAAACATAAACATTTTCTCTTAAATCTAAAAACTAAGAAGTATAGAAAATATCTAAAGAAAAGAAAAGTAAAAAAAGTGAATTATTCACATAAATTAAGGTAAAGAATTTTTGGTTAATTATTAAAGAAAATTTTGAATATAACTTTTAGTAAATCCTTTATATCTTCTAAAATTATTGTAATATATTTCCTTTATTATAAAAGAAGTTATATAATAGGTTTCACTGTTTAAAATTTTAAATTTAATAATAATTATTGGTATCATACCCATTTTACTCTCTCTGAGTTTCATTGAATTATTCTATTTGACTAAATTAGTTAAGTTTAAATTCACTAAATTGTATTATATTTATTTTCTATATAAATATAGATTATTAATCACAAATTCACCTCATACTAACTATGACAATTTCACGATACGTAGACTTGTGTTTGAATTGTTGGAAGTGATATTATTTTAATATTTTTCTTATGAGACAATCCAGAGTCCAGACCCCCAGATGCGTTTGAACTTTGAAACTAACAGTCAGTTTCAAAATTGGGATGTGCCTTAACTATTGCTTTCGGTATTGACATATGTCATATGAGTCTTCTATTTATAAGCCAAGCGTTTAGCAATTAATTACTGGTACATAAATTGACACCTTCATTAATGTGGAATAAATATATTAGCCAAAAGTGGACAAGACCAGGTTTAGAATACCAAGAATTTCAGATGTTAAGGGTACTGCTGGCATTAGCTTTTCATTTTATTAAACCTTCACCCTATTACCCTTCTATCTCAGTCTAGATCCAGTGAATAAACTCATCAGCACATCCTCTCAAATTCAGGCAATGGCCAGATTCAGCCTCTCATTGCTAATCCTTGCGCTCATGGTTATTTCTGCTACAGGTTATATCTGTTTTCTTAAATGATGATTATTGATATGTTTGTAACTTTCTAATAAAACGTTAATTGGATTAAAACAGCTTCAACGAGTAGCGGAACTGTGGTGCCCCAAGCTAACGAGCAATCGTATCATAGGTGCGTCGCAGTTTTGGGACAATGCACTCATGCTTGCGACGTTGACTGCTGCAATTCCAAATGTAAATCTATGTACCAAAAGAAAAATGGCGTTGGATATTGTATTGATTATGAAGTTCCTAATGACATCCAATGCCAGTGCGAATATGACTGTTGATTATTATTCTGAGACTAAATAAATATTCTTAATAGTGATGATCAAATGCTATTATCTTCGGGTTTATGAACATTTTCTATAGAAATAGAGAATCGACTTTCTTTCCCAATTTTATTTGATTATTGATTGGTATTATCGCAACTATATATCTTGATTAGGAACAGTTTAGAGGTTCTACTTAAACTGAAATCTTGCATTATAAATGGCTCTCCATCGAACTCGGTATAGTTTGATTGAATGCTGGCATTTGGAAAATTAGCTACCAATCTGGAATTGATATATGTGGCTACTTTTCTTTAAAGATTAAGCTCAAACATGCAATTTTAATTTTAATGCTTTTTTTAGACTACAACTTAAAAATTGGACGTTTTAGAGTGATCAGGTTTAACCCTAATGTTTTCAAAACGTTCAAAATAGACCTTTAATGAATAAAAATTTAATGAAATTAAATTCTCATTAGCATAATAATCTGACACTTTTTTATATTTTTAATATTTTATTAGTCAACTTTACTGTCATAGGATAGGGAGTAAATTGGGAGTAAATTTCATTTATAAATTTAAAAAATAAATTTAAAATATTGATGACACAGTAAAATTTTACCGACATATTTTCAAAAATATTTTTAAAATATCATATCATTATTGACAAAACAAAAGTTCAATTTCGCTAAATTTTCTATCTGTTAATGATTTATTTTAAACATTTTAAAATTTTTATGGTTGAACTTAAAGGCTATAAAATATTAGGGTGTCAAGTTGTATTCTCGTAAAATTTAAACTTCTTACCTTATGACTAAGGATACTTAAGGTTTAGTATGAACTATGCCACTCAATTTATTTCATAATACCAATTTACTGTCATTAATAATTTCCTTGGTCAAAGCTAGACGTACAAAGATTCGTTGGTGAAAGCAGGACACAGATTTTGAGACAAAATATATGAAGGGCTTTGGGTACTCATCCTGTCTACAATATTATTATTGCAGGTGACATTATTTTAAAGCTTTGAAAAACTTGAAAAATGAATCGATTGTGCCTGGCGTTTATATCTAAGTTTATGTTGCGCTAGAATTCACAAAATCAACTTGTTTTAGCTATTTTGGGGTGGCTTAACCTTACCTTTTATCTCACATTTTTTGGTTTGAATGTGTAGCAAGCCAAGTTTAGATCTTATATATTTTTGAGGATTAATTAGGTTGAGGAAGGTAGGCGAATGATCACGGAGGACAGATCTTCTATTCAATTCTCCTGTCTTTATCCTGTCTCATTAAATCTCAGTTATTTATTTATATAAGTTCCGTGTGAATCTCACATAAATAGATGATTGAGATTGAATAGGACAGGGTAGGGACAGAAAAATTGGACAGAGAATACTGATTCATGACCAAGTCTAATGAATACTGAGTGGACGTTTCTTTCAAAATTCAACAAACTTATTATTATTTTTTTAAAAAAATGTTTTATTCCTGCCAGAACACTTGATTAAGCACTGCATTTTTAATTATATGTGCCCTAAATTAAGATTTTTCTAAAGAAACTAAGGCACTCAGATTATAAAATCATAATTAACAAGATTTAATACCTAAATCAAAGTGAAACTTAGATGAGTTACAAAATATTGTCTAGAAATGGAGGATCAGATAAGAAATGGTGATAAGTTCAAAACTTAAAACTTCTCCTATACGCAATCATATTCGCAGACGCACCAGTTATAATCAGGACCGGCGGGGCCGTCACAGTATCCGAGGCCATGATGATATAAAGAAGCACATTCGATATTGCAGCAATTCTGGTCACAGGTAAGCGTACATAGTCCCAAGTGAGAGTGGCACCTGTGTTGCTGCGGTTGATCACGGTCATCACCAGGTGTCTGAGAATCAACCTCGAAGTTGCCTCCTTCCAGAGTTTCTTTCTTAGCTACAACAACAATTCTAATTGTCTTATTAGCACATTACAGAAATCGGTTACAGAAAGTTAAAAAAAAGTTGTTTCCATTGCTTGTTTATAAGAAGCAAATGGATTAGAGTAATATAATAATTACCTGCCGCAAAAATAATGAAAATGTCAAGAATGCATAGTGAAACGAAGAGCCTGCTACCCATCTTCATAATTTTATTTAACACACAGAAAAGGAGGGCTGTGTTATTAAGTATGTGCGGCGTATATGCTGTGTGATGAGTGTGTTAGATTGATGATTTGGTGATTCATGCAACAACGGTGCTCATTCATCTCTCATATTCTGGCGAAGTTGAAAGCAATTCTTGTGTTTGGACATGTGGTTTAGAAAGGCTATTATAGATCTTACAATTCCCGGAGGTATTCGTTGGTAACTACAAAAGAAATTGTAACACAGGTGATGTTAGTGACATTCTAATTCTTGGAGGAGGTTGTTATCGATCCTTTCCAACAAAGAAACAAAGCAGTAGGTGATTAACAAATTAAATGAAGTGATTAGTGGATGAAATCTAGCAATAACAAATTTAGCCACATGGATGTTAGTAAAAGACATTTTAATCTTAAATAAGAGGACACAATTAACAAGATATTAATATTAATAAAACGTTTTCAAGATCTTCAAACTATTCAACTTACAATGCCTTCTAACACTAACATAACATTTCACGTGCACAACATCTTGATTAGTAGATTTTATATTCATTAATTTAATATTTTAAATTTATTAATTTTATAATTTAAAAGAATTTTGGGTAATTCTATTTATTTTATGGTTACTTTTGCAGTTAGCACCATTTTGTTTGATATGGTAAAATTTTGGAGCAAAATGTACGATCAAGGAAAGGAACGGGAACTTGGATATAGGTTGTAGCACCTTTGCACTAGTTTGGAGCATCTTTCCGCTAGCAACCTTTTTCAAGTAACAATATTTTGCAGAAGTGTCATGGCATTCTTATGAGTGCCTCTGCACTGCCTATATGGATACTAGGAATTCGTACTGCACCTATACTAGCAAGAAGCATTTTTGTATCTAATGCGTAGAATTGTCAGAGGTGCTATTGAAAGTCTACTGCACACCAGACTTCCGAGAAGCGCCCTTATCACTAGACTAGTGTTCTTGCAATGTTGCGAGAAAATTAACACTAAAATTTTTGACTAGAAGTGACCTAATTTTAACTAGGGAATTTGGAAATGGTGCTAACTTTTTTATATACTTTTGAGACATTTGGCTCAGATTTGGAGAAGAAAAATAACATATAAGAAGAGCGGAAGAAGATGGAAACAAAATCTAAAGATGAAATTTCCTTTGATTTTTAGTTTTTTATTCTCTTTAAATCATGCCTTAAGTCATGTTTAATTTATTATTAAATTTTTTGATGTTAATATAAAGGAAGATAGAGATACATATATCATACTTAGAATACCATTCCTGTCAATTAGGAGATGCTTACTAATGTTCAAAAGAGTGAACTATCCTTCAGGATGTATTTAATACTATGAAGTACCCAAAACCAAGTGATAGTTGCTTTCATATAGAAGAGATAGAAGTTATAGAAGAGATAGAAGTTATAGTATATGATCAATTGGCCAATTGGCCAATTTTGAGGCTAGCTTATTGCAAGAAATCTTTTGACATGGAGGATAAAGAGGTGAATAAGTACTCGTCATTAATGGACTCCTTTTAGCTAAATAAAAGATAATATTTCAAAGCCTTAGAAGAAAGCTCCCTTCTTAAATACATACTTACTAGATTTAATACCCTATGGGCTATAATAAGTGATAAGAGTGCACACTTTTGTAGCAAACAATTTGAAACTCTATTATTCAAATATGGAGTCGAGCATTAAAAAACCTTAATTTATCATTCGCAAACTATTATTAGCTTATGGTGAATGTTATTGCCTCTTACAATTTAGAATATAAAGCTCATTCAATTGATGACTACAGCGGTAATCTTTTGAGCATCTATGCTTATGAAATAAATACTTATTTAGATTTATAAAAAAAGAATGACTTGGATAACTTATGGGTGTTCAATCATGTGTGATGGTTGGACAAGAAGGAGATATGAGTCAATTATCAAATTTTTTATTTCTTCTATTAAGGGGACAATGTTTTTGAATTCTATTGATGCATCTAGCCTTATAAAAATGCTAGTACTCTGTGTTAGATATTTGATGAAATTGTGAATGAAATTGGGCTTGAAAACATTCTATAATTGATCATTGACAATGATTTTGCTTATAAAGCAGCTAGAAGATGGTTTTAAAGTAGGTATAATGTTTCTATTGGGACTCTTTGTGCTGCATATTACATGGACCTAATATTTAAAAATATAAGAGATACTAGATATTTTTCTATCATTGATAAAACTGTGCAGAAAGCAAGAAGAATGACCAAATTTATCTACAATCATGTAAAGGTCATGAATGCTATTTATTAAATGATTGTTTTTATATTAATTAATTAACATGCTTCTATGATTGGTTGAGATATGGTTAAGTTTGTGGCTAATTTTTTGGTATTCTATATATTAAATGCTTCTTTTTGTCTTTATTAGCTAACTTGCTTCTATTTTAGTTTTTATTACCTAACTTCTTTCATCTTATGCTTTTGCCACTACAAGTTTAATTTTTGGATTTATGGATGTCACTAGTGCAAAATTATATAGCATTTTTCTCATAAATTTGGAGAAACAAGTTACCAGACCTCCGGATCGAAGATGAGTAGTCGCATAAACAGCGTCGTCGACACCATAAATGCCGTTGAATCCGTCATCATCTCCTCCAAGTCTCGCGTCCAACCGACGATGGTTCCGGTAGTATGTTTGGTTCATGTTTGTGACTTTTTCTAACATTTTTCTAACACTTTTGGAGGTGTCCATATAACATTTTTCTACTAGTGTTTCCTGTGACATTAGTGTAGGTAAGATATCGTCCTCTTCTTACGTTACTCTCCCAAGATTTCCAGGTACTTCTTTTGCTTTTTCTTTGTATCCCTCTTGCGCTTGCTGGCTTGAGTATTGAGTTTTCTAGATATAGGTTTTTGTGTTTGGTGGTTGGGGAGGTCAAGATTCTCTGGGTTTGTTGCATGTTTTTTGTTGTGAATAGTAGCCATGGTTTCCGCTGATCATAATAAGTTTCTTGTATTGATTTATTTATAGCTGTGAGAGGTTCTGCGTGTTAGAGGTGCTTAACAATAACATGTTTTTCAATTAGTATCCTTCTTTTGAGTTACTGAATATAGCTCCCTTTTTTTGTATGTCATGAGTAACAAGGTTTTCTGGGTAGGGGGTGTCATAGGTTTTATTTTGCTAGATTCCTTATGGAGTGTGAAACTTTTTCTTTGTATACATGTGCATAATTTGGCTTCGGTTGTGCTTTTCAATTCCTTTGCTACGTAATTTGGGGTTAGAAGATTTGCTTCTTCTCCCTTGTTTTTAATGGGTATGTTTAATCAAAGTTCCCCTTCTCTAACGTAATTTCTTTTCTACTTGTAAGTTAGTTATATTTGTTGGTTAAGAGTTGCTAGTTTAAGTTAGACAGATAGCAACGATAGTGTATTACTGCTTGGAGTATTACTGCTTGGAGGCTAGGATGGCATAGCACGTAATGTCGTGTAGTTATGGAGTTCTTTACTTAGAAAGTCACAGAGTGTAGTTGTAGACGGTAAGAGAGAGGGAGAGGAAGAGAGAATGGGTGTCTTGAATATTGTTTTTGTCATTTAGCAGGCATTTATTACACTCTGTGGGAATAGCGTTTTAGACTTTGGAAACTTGCAAATTTGGCAATTCCCTTAATTGGGAATACCACCAAATGCGCTACTACGCCTTATTCATGTGTGTAAAGTATGGCTGGAGACTATGGTTAGGATTTAATCCTCTCCCATTAGTCTTTTCCTATTATTTACCGTTAGTAACACACACTTTTGCCATTACGAGACCTCCTTTGGTAGTCAAGGTTTTTATTTGTGCTAGGCATAATGTGTTTCTGCCAAATCTTTCTATCTGTAAACTCTCCAAAGACTCCTTCGCCAACACTTCATTATTTTTCCTTTTGAGCTCTCCTATTGTGACGAGAACGTGGGTGTTTTTACAGGATTGAGGTTCCCTTTGGTTGGTTCACTAGTTATTTACTTTTCTCCGATTTATTTTAGTACTATTTTACTTTATTATCTTTTCGCATTTGTATTAGTTTTATTATTCGTATTATTAGCACCTTTCAGTATTATTAGTATTAGTATTATTTGCATTTATTTTATTTATATCTATAGATTTTGGTATTTTTATTATTTTTCTATTTAGTTATGTTATTATTGGAAGTGTTGCATAAAATTTCTTTCCACTTCAATTTTTTTTCTTTAAGAGCTCTTCCACTGTTACAAGAACATGTATATATTAGACCCCTTCGGTTGGAACAGTAGTTACTAGTTAGTTGGTATTATTATTATTATTATTATTATTATTATTATTATTATTATTATTATTAGTTTTATTATTATTAGTTTTATTTTAATTTAGTATATATTTTTATATTTTTTGTTATTTTTATTATTAATTCTATTTAGTATTGTTGATATTTATTATTATTATTAATTCTATTTCATTTATTTATGTTTTTATTGTAATTTTAGTTACATAGAAATTTTCCATGCTAGTTTTGTCCTTTCTCTGTAACTTGCATCATTCCTATTATTGTCTTATTTGCATATAGGTTTACCGGAAACAATCTCTCTATTATGTAAGGGTAAAGCTGCGTACTATCAGACCTCCCTAAATTCCGCTTAATTGCAGAATTTCAGATTGGGTGATGATGATGATGATGATGTAAAGGCCCTAAACTTGATGAGAAAGGATTTCATCATTGGTAAGAATTTGTGTTGTCTTACTATTATAAGATTTGCAACTGATTTCTTATTACTTTAGTGTTTTATTATAATTAAGAAAGATTTGAGGAAAATGTTTACAAGTGATAAGGGATTGTATCTCAGCATATGAGATCTAATGTTGGATTGATGATTTTCCGAATTATACTTAAAGATTAAGAATTTTGGTCTTAATGTCAATTTGACATTCGAGTTTGTGAGCTTTTGGTAAGAGTATTTTGTCTAGATAATAGTGATGAGAAGATAGGGTTCAATGCTAACCAATAAGGAATAAAGAGATCATCAGTGTAAACCAACACTTTTGAAATTAAATTGGTGATGCTAAATATGTTGCAAACTAATGTCTAGTTTTATAAACTAGCCAATGAGGATCCTATTGCACATTTGGACAACCTTTTGGAGAATTATGACATGCTTATAGACAATGAGTTATCAGAGTATGTAATTAAGATGAGACTCTTTCCATTCACACTTAAAGATCAAGCCAATGTATAGTTGAATTCTCTTAGCCTAGATAATAACATAATATGGGAGTAGCTAGTACAAGCCTTTTTAACTAAATATTCCTTCTTGATGAATACCAATAGGATCATAAAGGAGATAAGTAATTCTAGAAAAGGAAAGGGGAGTCATTTTATGAAGCATAGGAGAAATTCAAAGAGTTACAAAAGAACTATCCACATCATAACTTGCCCAAAGAGTTCCTTTTGTGAACTTTCTACAATGGTATGAATCCATCCATATGAGACACCTTTGATGTAGTTGTAAACGATCTAGAAGGGGGGATTGAATAGATCTTTAAACCTTTTCGTAAAGTTCTACAAAAATCAGAAGTTAATTCACACAAAAACAAGTTAAACAAATTTAAATGCAAAGAATAGGGAAGAAGAGCAAACACTGTTTTTATAGAGGTTCGGTGCTAAGACCTACGTCCTCT
>JANIJH010000224.1:63063578-63076315 GCA_024520975.1 Erythroxylum areolatum | reverse complement strand
CGCCCCGCATAAGAGAGACTCTTATGAGTCCAACGATTGATCCGATTATCAATTCTATCGAGAAGAGAAACACAATCCCGTCTAGAGAGACGACCTGTAATGAGAGGAACGCCAAGATACCTAAAAGGGAGAGAACCTTGCTGAAGACCTGATACAAGGGACATCCTACGACTCAAGTGTTGAATATCCAGAGAAAGGTAAAACTGACTTTTGGATTTGTTCATTTCCATCCCAGAAAATATAGAATTTTACCTCTTATAAAAGACCTATTTGATTCAAACAAGAATTAATCTAAATATGATTAATTTAAAAATATCTTTTCATAATTAGAATCCTCTTAAAATACCTTGTAGGTTAAAAAAAGATCCGAAATAAGTTTTGTGGCACCTATTTTTTGTACGTCTAAAAATTCCACGTTTTTGTGTCTTTAAACTCCGTATTTTCTTGTACTAGAAGATAGGAGTTATTTGTGTGCAATAATTTATTAATCATATTTATATCTTAATATTTATATTAAAAAGAATAATAATATCTAATGTGTAACGTTATTTATTTTTATTGACATTTAATAAATTAAAATTTGTTTATAGGATAATAAATACTAATATTAAGAAATATGCAATTTATATTTATAAAGTTAATAATTAATTTAACTAATTCTCACAAATTGTAAACATCCTTATTTTTTATTGAATTTTCATATTTATACATTATTACAAAATTAATAATATTTTGCTCGATTTAATATGATAATAAATTCAAATTTGATAATCTTTAATTACTATGAAATAATAATAGTAAATAAGAATAATTTCTTATTTTATTCATAGTATTTTATTAAATTAATAATTAATTTGATTAATTATTAATATTAATCAATAAAAATAAAAAATAAGAATTATAAAATTTAGGAATGGCAAACTCGGCCTCGCTTGGCCCGGTCAGCTTTTGGTTAGGGTTGACTAAGTCACAGGCTGACTGCCAGTTATTTTCAAAACCACGTCGTTTTAGAAGTGTTTTATTTAAAAAATGATCCAGCCAATTAACGTCCTAGTAAAGTTCTACCACTAGGTCCACCGTAGCGTCAGATAAAAGAATTAGTTAATATTGGCATTTAGTTTAGCAGGCTAATATAAATATAATTAATATTAACATTGAATCTAATAAATCACTAAATTCAATAGGTCAATATAAAAATATTTAATCTTGTGTTTTGAGTATAATAATTTCATGCGATAAGAAAATTTTATTAGTAAGTACTGATTAAAAGTAAGATTCAATCCATCAAATTTTTATATTTTTAAAAATTATAAATTATAAATAAAATATCAGAAATTGATCATCGTACGTGCAATTAATATTAGATCATAAATAAAAATAATCAAGTACATAATTTATTTTCATATAAATCTAATAAATATTATACCAAATGTCACTAATATACTATAAGATTTTAATAAAATGAAACTAATATTAACTTTAAAAATCCACTCAATTAGAGGCCAAATTCTACAGTATTGAAATGACGCTTGCAAGAATTTTCTGTGAACATACAAAGAAATGGCTAGAAGTGTAAAGCGTTCGCCAACGAGGAAGAATCCTATCCTAGTTGCCTTTTACCTTCCTCGTCGCATCACCCTCAACACTGACGATAGGAATTTTCTGCGATAGTTTTGGACTGTGTTGCTGTAAGTGCGGCTACAACTACATGTGTACTTATGAATTGTTTCATCGGTGGCCTTTTCCTCCACCGTGGAGTTAATTTGGTATGATTCCGGGGTGTTTCTTTTATCAACCCACTGAAACAGCCATTTGGGAGAAATCGGTTGGTTAACTAGGGCTGATCTGTTCAGCGGTGAACTATTTGTTGTAAACCTGAGGGAGTTTGCTTCTGTTTTCTCGTGATTCTGTGTTGTCCCGAGTGGTTCAAACTTGGACGTGAAAGCTAAGATGTCCTTATCTTTCTGGAATCGAAGCATGTTATTTTCTTCCAAGGTCACTAGTGCTTCAATTCCATCGCCACTTTTGGCATCCATAAGGAAAGCCATTTCCAAAGGTCTATGTGCACAACTAACCACTGCTGGTTTTCCCCAACCAAAATCAGTTTCATAGCAAGGAAATTTACACATGCTGCTAACAATACATACATCAGCATCCCCTTTCCTTACTTCTTCATGTACCTCTTCCATTCCATTACTCACCATTGTTATCAAATCTCCAGGACTCGCCACTTCAGCGCATTCTTCCGTGGCCTTCTTTAGACTCTTATCTACCAGATTCACCAAGCCATTCAGCTCCACATTTCCCTGTTCATTTGGCTCAAATCTGGCCACGACCAGCATGTAAAGATTTCCACAAGAATTCTCTGTTAATGGAAGTAGAGTTTTTCCACGAAAATTTAATGACAAGGTCAGCAAACAAGGCCTTAATTTCCCATGTTTTGATCGAGATGATTCAATGAAAGCCTTCCATATTAGTGCAGTCACCACTTTTACTCTGGAAGGACTGTTTTTGATGGTTGTGGCTTTGCGAGTGGAAATTGCATCTCCACTGAACACAAATCTTCTTGTAATAATCTTTTTCCCATCATATGTATGGACCGGAGTAGCAAACCTTAATCCATACCTTGCTGGAAAAAGAGACCCTGCTTCGAAACT
This sequence comes from Erythroxylum areolatum, assembly GCA_024520975.1. NCBI lineage: Eukaryota > Viridiplantae > Streptophyta > Magnoliopsida > Malpighiales > Erythroxylaceae > Erythroxylum > Erythroxylum areolatum. The sequence continues at coordinate 63,073,658 of JANIJH010000224.1, read as the reverse complement.
AGGTCGAGGAATGGCTCCATCTATCCCCGTCCGACAAGCTGCACACCATGCATTAGTGAACAGACTAAGGGAAGCTCCATCGACAACCTTATGCGATGCATTTATACCGATTGCCAATCCACCACATTCAAATTTATTAACTTTAATTGCGAGTATTACAGGACTAAAGTCCATTTCGTTAGGAAATGGAAGCAATTGGTTCAGCATTTCTTCTCCCTCTTGCTGCCCCATAAATTGAGCAAGTTTTATGTCTACTCTAGCTTCCAAGAACAAGGCACCTTCATCATTGCAATCCACCAATTGACAATCTTCAACATATCTTCCTGCTAGAGGGTAGTAAATGGCTAATGTCTCTGACAGTGAATTTTCCAGTTGTTTGCACTTTTCTTCGATAATGTTTCCATCGTCGGCTGAGTAATAGAAAATAAGAGGCATGTATGCAGCAGGTGCGAGTTGATCAATGAAGGATATCTTCAGTTTCCTAAGGTGACATGGGGTTGGAATTGATGGTTTTACGAACTTCTTTGACAGGAGTTGAACCTTCATTTTCCCTTGCTAACCAGAAAAAAAGGAAGTTTTTTTGATATTCCGCTAATAAAGTTAATCTTACCAAATAAAATGAAGGTTCATGCTAATATGAATCAGTTCATAAAAATAAGGAGCTTATCGTATTTTCTTTCGCAACTAAAAGCTCGTGGAACCTACTCCAAATTTCATTTTTCCACCGACGCCATAACCGTTACGTTCATTTGCAATGAATACTGATTAAACGCAGCAAAAACATAAGGTACGTAATTAAGAATCACTAATGACTAACTATAGTTAATAATAAATAACTACAGTTTACAACAACTTACCCATTTTCCTTTCAGTAAACGCTCAACATTTATAAACTCATATTAACTAAACGCTCAACATTTATAATTTAATGATGGATAACCACGACATCATTAAATTATATACAGTTTTGGTAAAATAAGGAAATCGATGTGTTTTTCTTTTTTTTTTTACCTAAGATTAAATATTTATCAAATTATTTGTTAGTTAAATTGGTCTCCTCCTAAATCTTTTTACTTTTTTGAAGAAAAAAACTATAAACGAATATTTTAAATTTTCTACTTGCTATCAAATGTCAATTGGCTTATTAATTAATCTGTCCAGATTGTTGACTTATTAATTCTATTCGTCTGTTGATAAATTTAATCAGCCTTTCTTTTTTATATTAAAAAGATGTAATGTATGATATGTATTTTAATCCTAAACCTTTATTCGGATGGCAAAAGAGGTACGTACTCTATGTATGCCTTCTGACTTCAAACGCTGGTGAGTCCGACCTGAGTTGACGAGCCTGCTATATTTTGCCCCGATCAGGTCATACGTCGGACCAAAAGCAACGTCGTTTTATGAATTTTTTTGAAAATTAATAACTAGGACTGGCCCTCCCGTGACCCCTCGGGCTAGGGATTAGGCCCTATTAGGCTCACTGCCATCTCTAAAAGTCATGAATTGATTAACGACTCGTTTGTTTATACTCTAATTTCTTTTATTTTTTGTTTTCAATTTTAATTTATTTTAATTTATATATTTAATTATTTAATATTAACTAATAATAAGAATTATGAATATATAATTTAATTATTAAATTTTATAATTAATTAAAATTAAAATTAAAATGATCTTCAAATATTATTTTAATTTTAATAATTAAAAAATAAAATATCTATTAAAATAAAATTTATTTTATAAATAAATTTTCACATATTTTATTTTAATAAAATAAATGTTCTTAATAATTTTTATTAATAAAAATTATACATGAGATTAATAAAATAAATGTTCTTAATAATTTTTATTAGTAAAAATTATATATGAGATTCAAATTCATTCATTCAGAAAATTTGACTTTATTCGATACTTAATTATTATTAGTAATGAAAGTATAATTATATTAATATTAATAATCAAATAGATTTTTTGTTCTTTTTAAATAAAAATAAAACCAAAAAATGAGGACACAAAAATAAAAAATAAAATGAAACTAAATCATTAATTTTTACTCTCCGGTCCATAAATTTATAGTTATATTTTTCTGGTATAACCTTCTAATATTAATTATTCACATTTTTTTTCCACCTCATGGAAATTGCAGGCAGAAAGCAAGCGTTACTTTAACAAGCCAAAGATAAGGTTTCATTTAGAAGGCTTGAAAGAGTTACAAGTTTTTGCTTGCAAGGAACAAACGAAAACGGTCATGCTTAGCAGCTTAGGCGTTGTATTTTCCACATTTGTTAGGTATACACAATAACTTGAAGGCATCAAACATACTCAAAACAAGCATCATCCCTTGACGTGTTCTGTGTTCATATACTCCCCCTGACCAAAGCTCGAACTATTTTGGCTTGCTTGGACTGTTCTCACAAGGAAATGCATTACAGCTTCTTGTTGTCCACACTCTGATGAATGATATAAAGCTTGTAGATAAGACATTACAGAGGTAGGTCATCTTGCAGATACAAACGCCGTTCACCATGTCTAACGGAGCTTCCAATTTAAGAATTTTTCTTGGGCTGATTAAACGTTACAGGTCCTCATACTGTAACGTTGTGAATGGAAATAAGGTTTCCAGTTCCTCGGTTGCCAAGCTTGGACGCGGATATCCAATGCATCAAGGGTTGAGGATGTTGAGTTCTAGTGGTAGTGATGGAACGTATATCAAACCTGAAACCAATTTGTAAGTATGATGATTACATAAATTTACTGCCTTGTTACTTCATCACATAAGAAATCAACATGTAGTTCTTAGAAGCAAAAAATCTTAATGAATATTTATAATTGTGTGTTATAGGATTATGCTTTTGAAATGTGGACTCATCCACATTCAATGTCTTGGGAAAGTGTAATGTGTTAATCTGACTTTAATAGCTAATGCATTGATTATGAAAATGTGTAAATTCAATGTAGTTAGGAATATCATAAGCCTTGAAATAAGAGAATTAGAATAGAAAACAATTAATATGTTTTATCTCTTTATGAATGTTTGAGAAGTTTAAGTTTACCAACAATAATCTAGATTTTCTGTTGTCAAAAGCAGGGAAAATGATGAGAAGGCATCACCACCACCGCCACCAGCAGCTGGGCCACCAGTTCCAAGGTTTAACTTCCCCCTTTGGTACGTAGGAACTTAAACGGTTGGTCATGGCTAAATGGATTTTGTCAATAGATGAAACATGATAGTTATCGTTAATCCAGGATATATTTCTGCTCTTGATTATGAATTAATATTCTATTATAAGAAGAAGAATATGATTACGTTTACTGCGCCGCGCAGGGCTAGGTGGGCGATAGGCTCTATGTTGTCTCTTTTGCTACCCTTCTGGAGTCAAAAATGGCAACAACTCAAAAGGATAGAAGGCAAGTATATGATTTATGAAAAAATTTGGTTTTCGTCACGACTTCAGAGATGGTTTAAACTGAAATTCATGTTGTACTTGGTCTGGATGTGTTCTTCGTCAAGAATCTGCAAAAGATTTTCCTTTACTAGCTTGGTATTAAAGAACAGGAATGTTGCGGAATTGCAGGAGAGGCAGAAGCAGTTGTTGATGGGGTTGAGAAGGTAGCAGAGGTGGTGGAGAGGGTAGCAACCGTGGCAGAGAGAGTATCCGAAGAGGTAGCTGAAAAGCTTCCAGAAGATGGAAAACTAAAGCAAGCTGCTTTGGTTTTGGAAAGAGTTTCCAAGGCAACAGTTCATGATGCACAAGTAGCAGAAGAATTCATTCACAAAGTAAACGAAACACCACTGAACATTGGAATTACTTTTGTAGAAGTATATATTGCAATGCTTACATAACCATTTTCTAACGTTATGCAGGTCGATGACATAAAACGGGATTTTTGTGACTTGGAGAAGATGGTTGAACCTGTCATAGAAAAGCTTGTTCCACAAAACCCCGAGGAAAGTAAGGCGTAGAGGAAATCCATCCTATGTAACTGACAGAATGGTTTATCCTTTGTGTTGCCTTTCTTGCCCTTCACAGGATTTGGTGGCAAAGCTAACCTGATCCGATGTTTTCCTACGCTTGTCTAGCCTTTTAAGTACCGTTCAAAACCACTATGATTTCAACTATCCACCTACTCTAGGTATCACGTTGTACATGTTTCAGCAGAAGGGTCAGAGGAGGGAGGTGTAATTTCTAATATACAGACTGCCAAAATTGTTAGGAAACTGAGTGCAAATTAAATTATTGTTATGACTATTACAATTTTTTGATGTATTAAATGTAAATTTTAAAATGTTGTATTTTAATTTTAATTTTTTAATAAATTATATCAATCAGAAGTAGATCTCAGTTCGTTTTGATTAAGAACAATACATTTTCGATTAAAGATAATATAATAAACCACTCGTATAATTAAATGACTTTTCAAAACCTTCAAAGGTCGGTGAGAGCAAAGTGCCCTTGCCTCCTAAATTCACCTTTGAAGGCCAGTGTTTTAAATCTTCTAACGAACTCAGTTTACTATTACCGTAAATTGAAAGGGAGTAAAGTGTAATTGTGAATGTCCAAAAAGTAAGTTGCTTGTGAAAGTAACAGTAATCTTAAAAGGAAGCGGTCGTTCAAGTGATTAATCAAAATACTCGTTCAGTTTTGGTCGGAAATAATAAGTGTCAAAATTTTCAACTGGCCGACAGAAAATTATCATAAATCCAGATATAACACATGTTTATACTAAACTTACTAGCATTTTGAAACAGTCCCAATGCTGCTTTGAAGTCTTGTTGTCCAGTTCATCCTAAAAGGGTACGGCAGCCTGAGATCAACTTCGCTTTTCGGAATTGAATTTGTTGCAGGTCAACCGCAATCAGCACTATAACAAATCTAATTTCACTGAACTGACTTCTGTAACGGATTTGCAATTTCTTTGGACCACCGAACACAGTGAATCAGCGTGTTTATTCATATATAATATGTACTAAAAACTTGAGCAATTTAATATTTTATATATATATATATCATATACTATAAGGACTTTGTTTTAAAACGTAAAGAAAGTATGAAATTAGGATTTTAAATCATATGCACAAAGATAATTAGTAGAAAATTATAGGCGTACTAGTCGGTAGAAAATTACGAGATAGGATCCTCTGTCTAATATTATCCTGTTTTATTTTGTCCTATGAAATTTCAGTCATTTATTTCGCAAGACCCACACGAGATTTACATAAATAAATGACTGAGATTCATCGGACAAAATAAAACAGGATAATATTGAACAGAAAATTTGGACTCAAAAATTACACCTCGAGCTGGCGGAGAAAATAGAGTGTGGGACATCTGTCGGCTGGGAGTGGGACGCCTGTGCGACAACGATATCATCCTGGGATGACTTTGTCACACCGTTATTTGCCAATTCCAAAGCAGAGCTGTTCCACCTCTTATTCTTGTTGTCATATGCACTTGATTAATTTCTGAGACATCTATACTGTTCTTTTATGGTCAATTTCTTTACGCATGCTGTTGATCTGTCTAAAATGAAAACTATTTATTAACGGGAAAACCGTATACCTGTAAGCTGTCTGTTTGATTGTGCTTTGAGGCTCATGGGGTCATGGAAATTCATGTGCTATTAGCTTTAGAAAATCCCAAAGAAATTAAAGCAAAAGAAAGTTAAAGCTTACCTTGACCGTTGGTCTTAAATTTTAACCATGGAGATGGAAGTCCTAGGAAAGGAAACTAAATCACGCCCTAACTCACGCAAAAGAGCCCCCATCTTAACAAAGGAAACCCAAATCTTTAAAGCTGGAGAGTGTGGGACAGACCACTGTCCTTAAAACAAAAAACAAAAAAGAGTACTTGCGGGTGGTTCCACTTGAAAACTTAACCCTCTTGATTCGACAAAAACGACAACCAGCAGGTCCTAATCTAGATGATTTGCTAGATAAAGTCATCTGGATATCAACTTTCTGTAATTAACCTAACCTGTTTTAGATTACATGTAACTTCTTCTCTCTGACAAATAGCAATTAAGTGTGCGCCTTCTGTTTTAGTAAGGTTGTCGATTGGGTTAGAGTTTTCACTGTCTCTCTCCGGATTAAACCTTATCAAGTGTTATTTGCATAACTAGATGGGAATACTCATGGCCAAGCAATGGGAATAATTATTTAGTGAATGGTCATAACAATTATGATTATAATGTAAAATAGACATAACACGTAGAATTAATTTGAGCAAAATAACAATAATGAATCGACTCGGACCAAAACTATAACAACACTAATAATAGAAAGATAGGAGACCAAATTAATAACCATCATCACAGTCATGATGGTTAAGAAATAAAGCTATAAGAAAACAAGCCACTCTTTTAAGAACAATCTCGTCGGGAACTCTAAATGATCAGAACAGCAGCGAAGAGACCAGCAGCCACTGTTCCAGAAACAGCAACTCTGTTCAAAACGCCCCCATTTCCAGCAGGTCCAGGAGCTTCTGCAGGAGGAGAAGAGATGGTGGAGGAAACCGGAGATGGAGAAGTCTGGATTGTCGCCGGACTTGGTGCAACCTCCGACGGGGTCTTCTTGCTCGGAGCAGGTGCAGAGACTGAATGGTGGGGAGAGGGAGCAGAAGCAGGTTTCTTGGTTGCTGACGACGGCGGTTTTGAGTTAGGAGTAGAAACTGGAGTCGCAGGAGACTTGGCAGGAGAAGAAGCCGGAGACTGCGCCAATGTTGAGGTGAGAAGCAACCCCAGTAGCATGAAAACAGCGACAACCTTGGACTGAGCCATTTTGGTCTTAAGCGAATTAGAGAACAAAAGAGAGTTAAAGAAGAGAGTGGCTTCGGTTGATAGGACAACGAATAGAAACTTTCAGGGTTTATATAGAGGTGGCCCAAGTGGACCATGTCTTGCCACAGTTAATCGACGTTAACAGGAGCAATCATCAACCGGTGGAGCTTGTCCTACAGCAGCCAACAAAGGACAAAATTTGGAGAACGAGTCCAAAGATTGTCTTGGTTCGTGGTTGACCAATAAAGTACCGTTGGAAATCGATCATGAACGTACACGTGGGTGAGATGTAAATCAAGACCGTTGTTTATAATAAAGTACTACGTTTTATAGTTGCAACGGTCAAGAAGGGATGGGAATCCCGCAGAGGAAGGGTGGGGACCACTTACCTGGAAACCAGTTATATTGGGGAAGCCAAATAGTTTCTTTATCTCGCGATCGACAAAGTCAAGGAACCTCTCTTTTCTAATCTCTCTCTTCTTCTTCTTTTTTTTTCCTTTCTTAATTACGGTAAACGTATATTGAGTTGTGAAAGGCATTAGTGGTGAAGAGGAAATGTCTTGGTCAAAAGAAAATTTTATTATAGTTTTTTATTTTTCTTATACATGTTTATATTTTGAATTCAATTAATTAATGAATTTATTTAATCAGTCCATTTAAAATAGTTATAATTTTTACTTATTAAGAATTTAAGAATAAAATTGTGTAGTTCTAGATTGAACATATCATTTTGGTTATGGGATCCACTTTATTATTGAATTTGTATTTCAGTCCATCTCAGTATTTTAAGTAATTCTACATCAGATTATGTATGAGAAGATATACGTTATAAAACAAAAAGATACGAAGGTTTAAAAATTAATACACGCCCTCACTTAATCTGATGGTAGTTGTGTAAATTTAACCATATTATATAATAAATGGCTAATAGTCGTTTGGTTATATTTTTGTTACCGATAACTACATATTAGACAAAAATTAAAGATAAATTATTTTTAATTAATTAAATTTATTTTAATCTCTTATATAATATTAATAAAATAATGTTATTTTATTAAATTAAATAATTTTAAAATTAATATTTATTTTAAAAATTATTAAATCAAAATTTAATTTGAAATTTATATATTTTGAATATATTTTTAAAATAATTATATTTATTAATAATTATTATATTAATTTTAGTTTATTTAATTATAAATATTAAATAAAATCAAACTATTCTTAATTTTAATTAATTAAATATAATATTAAATTAAATTATTCATAATTTTAACTAATATTTAATATTTAAAATAATTAAATAATATATTTTTTGTTGATAGTAAATGTGATTCCATGCATACTTAAAATAATTAATTACAGGCATTGTTCTACAGGCATTGTTCACGTCCCATTTCATTATTTCACGCACAATTTTTCTAATTTTTCATGCAACATTCACAAGGCACTCAATTCACATTCATGCAATATCTAAGACATTTTCACTCAATTCGTATTAATTTTGAAGTAAATCGCAAGAATTTGTATCCAAAATTAAGATATGAATGCAAGCATAATTTAATAGAATTAGACACAACAACATTCAATGCTCAGGCTATGTGCAATCAATTTATAACTCTAATAAGCCAAAAAGTAGCAATGATAGCTTCTTAGATTAAAATTTTAGGAAGATATGTTAATAGCCAATAAAATAGAAGCCAAATTTGTCAAATAGAGTCACAAATTATAATCGAAAAGGTTAATTTTGTCTCCCATTTGTACTTTAATTTAATCTCTTCCACTTGTAGTAATGTGCATAAGGTCTTGCATAACATATTAAACCATTTCTATTTTCATTTAGGCCCTGTTTGACAATCAGTTGATTGTATTAGTTGTTAACTGATTTTATCAGCTGTTAGCTGATAGTTGATTATATCAACTGATTTGACCAGCTGATTATATTAGCTGTTTTTCATTTGATGTTTAGTAAAATTAGTTGTTTAGAATTAGTTGTTCCTGTATAAAATGACTTATGAGGACATAACTTTTAAAAAAATTATAAATGTATGAATATTATATATTTTAGTATTTTGTTAAATATTTTTATAAGATTTTAGATTTTTAATTCTACAAAATTAAGTTTATAACTCTAATAATAATAATAATAATAATAATAATAATAATGATAATAATAATTCGTCATATATAGTGAGGTACTTTAATTGGTTACAATTAGACCATTCCAATAAAATAATTATATAAATTCTTTTTATCATCGTTATATTTTGACTAATTACTTAATTTAAAATTGTTTGATCTCTTAATTTAAAATGAGTAATATAATTAACTTGTCAATATTGTTCAAAAATTACATAAAATTTTATTATAATATCTTTTTATTTAACCAAAGAATTATTAAATAATATTAGAAAAAGATAAAAATAAATTTGTAAATATTAAATAATCAACTTTTAACGCATGATCAATAAAACCCAAATACTTAATTAAATTAAAGATTAAAATATAAGTATTCTCTAATTATAAATTAGAGATTGAACATTAATATCAATTAAGAAAAAAAATCAGACATGTTACTTTAGTTTTGCACATTCATTGGATGTTGTCAACTATGATACAAAATGAATTGAACTATACAAGACAAAATAAAATATTTAATTGTCCAGTACAAGTTACAATCTTACTCACAGATGTAGTTCCATCAGGATTCTGAACCCTTCTCCATCTCACTATATTATTTTCTAATCTCGGTCATCTTTTAGCTCTAGATCCATCCTTGACAAATGTTTCCTCTTCCACATACGTCTTAGGATCAAATGGTTTTGGATCAACGCCCATAATGCTGAAAACTTTGACAATATTCATTTGCCAAAAAGTATCAAAATTTCACCATAAGATAAAACAAGTTACCACATAGGTCTCTTCAATTAAAACAGTAGAAATATGAACTAAAGTTTTCTTTTTTACTTTCAACATAAAAAATAGAGCAACAAATATACCAAAAGCATATGTGAAAAGTCCCTTACTGTCCGTATGGTTGCTGTCTTCAATAGCTAAAGACAAAACAGAACAGAACAGAACGGAACAGAAACTGGAGACAGTAGGATGTTTGGTTGTGGTAGACAAAACAAAAAACTGTTCCGTCTCTGTGACAGAATGTGTTTGGTTGTAATGGACAGAACGTAAAAATTGTGTCAATGACAAAAATGCCCTTTATACTTAAGATGATTAAAAATGTGTTATGAATTGATAAATTTATTACGAATGAGAAGGCTTAGTAAAAAAGTGAACAAATAATAA
>JANIJH010000224.1:63050182-63060197 GCA_024520975.1 Erythroxylum areolatum | reverse complement strand
CGGTTGATTTTGATGATTGTATGATTGATTGGGCATTTAGAAGTGTATTTTGAACCATTTGCAGGTTTTGGGTTAGGCCAAAGGCAGCCGTTATGCTGCCGAATTTTTGATAAAAATTAGTATAAATATGAATTTTGGGATTAATACCAATGTATAAGAATATGGTTTTGGATGAGATTTGTGATTTGTATGAAAGATGATTAAAGTGTGTAAGAAATTTAGCATGAGAAAGAATTTTCCAAGAAAAGGGAAATTGTATGACTTACATGAGTTTGAGTAAGAACGGATGTAAGAGAAAAAAAAAATTTATACCGGATTTTCGCATCGGATTAGTCTAGGTTTCCAATGCGATCATTGTTATCTTTGTATTGTATTCATAGATGTCGGACATTTGTTATGCTATGCGATTTGGCCTCATTTGTTTACTTTGATTGTAAGTTTGAATTCGATCCATATCTGTTTCACCTTTGATTGTAACCGTTCCGATTTGCTTCTTTCGATTCTATATTCGATTTGCATTCGCTTTGCTTCCGCTTTCGCTGTGTTTGTCGTTGACGAATTCAATTTATCCAATTTGAATTCGCCTTATTCTTCGTATCTGTTCCTATTTTTCGGTTGGAATCCGGTTCCCGGATCGGGTCCCAACAGATATATAGTTAAAAGTCCCAAAACTAGCAAACTTAGTACTTTATTAAACTTGTGAATAGGTAAGGCTAATGGGGTTTGATGTTTTAGAATGAGGTGTTTTCTTTAAGAAATAAAAGGGGTAAAGGCTCAAAGGGGTTTTCAAGGGTAAATAACATAGGTGGATCATTTAAGTCAAGGGTTAAAAGAAAAAGGGCCTTAATCATTTCTATCTAACATACATCTAATAGATTCAAACCGGTTAGAGCAAGTTATGAAGGTAATCACCTAAGGGAGTATCACACACACAAAGAAATATAATGACTTTTGAATGGAGTCATATAGACTCAAATCTTCACATAGGTTCAATTGAAAATCCATAATGCTTTTATACATTACCTAAACACTCAAGCATCAATTTTTGAGTAAACTTATGTAACCAACTACTTTAATCAATCAGCATGATTCACCTTCTATTCAATTGGCCTAATTTGACTTCAAGCACGCAATTCAGTCTCATTCCAACTATTAAGATAGAATTTCATGGTTTAACACACATCACATGCAAATTAAAAGACAAAAAAAGAAAGAAAAAAATCAAAATCAAAATAAACAAAGAAATAGTAAATTCAAAACACAAAGTCACACAAACATTCATTGTTTCCCCCCCACACTTAATCTATATTGTCCTCAATATACTCGCAAAAAGAAAAACACAAGAAAATAAAGAAAATAACGATTTAAGAAGCTTTTCTGTTAATGCATCAAGGTATTGGCAGAAAAGGTGGTTGAAATTTCTGTTGTTCGAAGGGTCTTGATCCTCTAGTCACTACAACAAAAAGGACATACAGTAACACTAGACAGTAACACTTTTGACAATATGTTATAAAATACCTATCTATGGTGATAACCTAAATAACCATCTAAACAACAATAATACGTTTTCCCTGCAAGTTTTTCAAGCATCTGGTCAATAAAAGGAAGTGGAAAATGATCTTTATAAGTAACAGAATTTAACTTCAGGTAATCGATACAAACCCTCCACCCATTTTGCACACGAGTGGGCACCAATTCACGTGATGTGTTCTCCACCACGGTTACTCCAGTTTTCTTAGGAACCACTTGTATTTGACTTACCCATTTACTGTCTAAAATTGGATAGATTATTCCAGCTTCGAGGAGCTTTAGAATCTCCTTCTTGACTACCTCCATCATTGGTGGATTCAATCTTTGTTGAGGTTGTCTTCTTTCCTTAGCTCCATCTTCTAATATAATTCGGTGCATACAAATTGATGGGTTAATCCCTTTCAAATCTGGCATAGTCCATCCAAAAACATCTTTGTAATTTTTCAACATACCCAATAATTATGTTTCCTGCAAAGATGTTAGTCTGCTCGAAATAATAACAAGAAGAGTTTCATGCTCACCTAAATACACATATTTCAAGTTACCTAGAAGAGTCTTGAACTCCAATTTTGGTGGTTGTATGAGAGATGACAACAATTTCAAATTATTTCTATTTAGTTCCAAAAAATGTACTTGTTCCTCCAAGTATCTGCTCCGCTCTAAAATCTGGATAGTGGTATCCAGCTCTTCAGGAATGGCAAGATAATTGGCTAATATTTTTCCTTCCTGAATATCCAAGCTATTTTCCAATGCAATCCATAATTTATCTGGTCCATCTAAACGGAATGCTTCCTGCATTAAAGTATATCAAGAAAACTCACATAAATAAAAGATTGATCATCATTAGGAAATTTCATGGTATCATAAACATTGAACTTAATCACATCACCATCAAAATCCATAGTCAAAGACCCATCATAGACATCAATTTTTGTTTTGGAAGTTTTCAAAAATGATCTTCCCAATAAAATTAGGATTGAAGTGGATGAACCTTCATTACAAATTTGTAAGACATAAAAGTCAGCCGGAAAATTCATATTATCAACTTGGACTAGGACATCCTCAAGAACACCCTTACGATAGACATTAAATCGATCAGCAAGTTGGATTATGACACCAGTTTCTTTCAGAGGCCCCATATTCAAAGATTCATAAATAGATTGAGGCATAACATTAATTGACGCACCTAAATCCAACAACGCTTTCTCAATTTTCAGATTACCTATTTTACAAGGGATTGTGAACATACATGGATCTGGACATTTAGGAGGTAACTTCTTTTGAAACACATCAAAAACATTCTCACCCAGTTGTACCTTTTCATTGCCACTTAACTTTCTCTTTGAGGTACAGAGTTCCTTCAAAAATTTAGCATAACGAGGAATTTGTTGAATAGCAACAAGCAAAGGAATATTTACCTGTACCTTGCGAAAAGTTTCCAGAATTTCTTTCTGTTGCTCTTCCTTCTTCTGCTTGGCAAAACGATTAGGAAAAGGAGATTGTACACTGAACTTAGGCGTGACAATGCAAGAATCACCCTCCTTTTTCTCTTATGACTACTTTGGAGCTTCTTTCTCTACTTCTTCTTCAACCTCTCGCTTAGAAACCTTTGGGGTAGGTTCCTTTAACTCTTTACCACTTCGAAGTGTGATAGCACAAGCGCTCTTCTTTGGATTCATCTCAGGTTGAAAAGGAAAATTTCTTGAATTTTGTGCCTCCAACCTATTGATGACAATCGCCATTTGGCTTATTCGAGTCTCAAGATTTTGTATGCTGGCTTGCATATTTTGCTGAAATTTCATGGTACTTTGTTGAGAGTTCACAGTGTTCGTGGCCAATGTCTTGACTATGTCCTCCAAAGAATTATTTTCACCAAAACTTTGTCCCATTTGCTGCTACTGTCTAGGCACATAAGGCTGCTTATATGGATGAAAATTAGAACTTACTTGTTGTCCTTGATTGTTGCCATAACGGAGGTTTGTATGATCTCGCCAACCTGGATTATATGTGTTTGAAAATAGGTCATACTTCCTTTGAGGTTGTCCCAAATAACCACCCATTGTCTTGACTTCTTCAACTTAGTCTTCTTGTAAAGTGGGACACATATCTGTGGGATGGCCAACCATAGAACAAATACCACAAGTCTTAACTTCCTCTTTCCTAGATACCGCAAGTTGACGCACCAAAGAAGTCAAATCATCTAATCTTCTTTCCAACGACAAAACTCCCATCTCATTAACATGTCTTGAACCATAATCATTCCAAGCTCCAAATTGATGAGAGTTAGAAGTCATAATTGAGATCAAATCCCATGTAGCTGCTGGTGTTTTATCAACTAGCGCTCCTCCACTTGCAGCATCTATCATACTCCTCTCAATCGGTAAAAGACCTTCATAAAAGTATTGAATCAATAATTGCTCGTTGATTTGATGATGGGGGCAGCTTGCACACAGCTTCTTAAATCTCTCCCAATATTCATATAATGACTCCCTGGTGTTTTGTCGGATGTCACAAATTTCTTTTCTAATATTGGCGGCCTTGGCAGTTGGGAAAAACTTCTCAAGAAATAACTTCTTCATCTCTACCCACGTTCTAATACTTCCAGTAGGTAAATAATATAACCAATCTTAGGCATCCTCCTTCCAAGAAAAGGGAAAAGCCCTCAGCTTTATACGCTCTTTAGTGACATTAGTAGGCTTCATCCCCATACAAACAACATCAAACTCCTTCAAATGCTTATAAGGATCTTCACCCAATGTGCCTCGAAAGTGGATAACAAGTGAATAAGTTCTAACTTCAACTTAAAAGTATTATTATCACCCAAATTTGGAAAATAAATCCAATGAGCCTGTCGATCCTCAGCTGGAGCAGCCAGTTGGTGTAAAGTGTGATTTTCATCCATGTTCCTTTCCCTCTGTCGTGCTTCTCTCAGTACTTGTTGCCTTTCTTTCATCTGCTTTCTTAATGCTTTGTTGTTTTCTCAATTTCAGGATTGTATTGCAAATTTTTAGACTGAATCAAACGCGTCATAAACTGTCAAAAATTTCCCTACAACGATGCCAAAATTTGATGAATGTTGTCGCCTACAACCAAATATAAAAAGAAATCAACTTCCTACAACACAAATTAATGTAGTAGTGGAAAGTAGGGATCGTTCCCACGAAGAATTCAGACGTTAGTAGTTACGCAATAAAAGGGGGTTTTTAATTGTGAATAAAACAAAATTTAATTAGAATATGAAATTGAAAAATAACTAATAACAAAACAATGAGAATTTAACAATCAATAGAAACAAATCTTGGTTTCCGGTCTCCTTCGTTATTGAACTTGTGTTGATCATCGACACTAAAAATAACCAATTTATTAGTTAAGCATTTGTCGTGGTAAATTTTTTTACATATTTTCTCTTATGTTTAGTTAACCAAAACATGTACTTGAATTAACCCTTATTTATCAATAACCTGGATACAATTTCATATTTAATTAATTAATAGCTTTACAAATCAAGAAAATCGATGAACTAAACAACATTCATACGATGTATATTTAGCCTAGATAATTATTTTTCTTAGAATCATATCCCTAACATAATAGACAAAAATCTTAGTCGTTACTTTTGATTAAAAGAATTGAACATCAATCTGTTAATCTAGCGATTGATTGAATAAAATCATAAACTAGTTGCACACCTAGCTGTAAAATCAAACAGTCAAATAATGAATAATTAATACTTAACTAATAAATCGATTAAAATAAAAAACAAAAGCCTCATAATATGCAAAATTCAATAATTAGGATTTCGTAAACTAAAAAATAAAAATTTAGTCACCAATGATTTTCTTAACTATTTCGACTATCACTGACATTGAAATAATTACTGGTGTTGGGACTATCGCGGGCATCCTTCTCTATTTGCTATCTGCGGCAGTCTTTTTTCTTTTTATTCTCACTGACCTCACGCTCCTTCTTTTTCCTAGCTGCCACCGGTCCTCTCTTTTACGCAGCCCTCACCTCCTTGATTTTTCTAAGCCTCCAATTACTATTGATTTATTTAAAAACACTAAGAATCCTTGATCGTGAATTGAAACTCTAAAAACACTAAGACAACAATTTCCAAAATTGAAAATGGTAAGGAATATCTTAAGTTTGTAGAAGATATTTCTCATTCGAATTTTGTTGATAAGTCTCTTATTTGAACTTTAATGGGTATGCTAACTATTATAAAGTTAGATTGTTCTCGTATTGTACATAAACAGATTGCTAAAATGAAAAATTAAATAATTTAGTTATCCATTGTAAAATGATTCTTATGATCGAAATGAAATAATTATATATTTAATGGGTATATGAAAGTTCATTGATAATAAAATATTTAAGAATTAGCCAATGATTGATTAAATAATTCTATATCACTAAACATAATCATGATCAATCCTTGTAATTTGTTAGATGTATTTAGTATATCCAAAGATAATAAGCATGTCTAATTATAGTATAGGTAATTACTAATTATGTAAATACAATAATAAGAAACAATTTCTATTCTTTTTATGTATTGTTGTTTCACCAAAAGAAGAATCACAATACATGTGATTGTTAATATGATTATTAGTTGGTTTTGTTTATGTGTTTGAATTATGATTCAAAGCATCATTTTTTGAGCATTTAATATATTTTGTAGCATCTAATTTTGTTATTATTCAGTCACAAGCTTTTTCTATTATGAAGTTTAATAGGCTTAACTTTACTAAAAGGCGTGAATAAGTTTAGTTCAAACTAAGAATCTGAGGTTTTGACTTGAAATCCCAGACTAATAAGTCCACTACTCTTACTGATACTAACATTGAAGGAAATTCTTTACATGAACTTTAGGAAAGATTGAACTAAGCTAAATGTTTATATGAATGATTGTAGCTAGCAACATTAAGGCTACAATTTCCAAAAATAAAAATACTATGGAATATCTTAAATTTGTTGAAGGCATTTGTTTGATTGATTCTATTGATAAGTATCTTCTTATAACTTTAATGGGTACATTGACCACTGTATAAAGTTTGATGATTCTCATACTACGCATGAACTTGTCACTAAAATGACAAACTAAACAAAAGTTAGTTACCCTTGATATAATACTTATGATTGAATTGACATAATAATATATTTAATCGGTATACTAGAATCTGTTGATAATAATATATTTAATCGGTATACTAGAATCTGTTGATAATAAAATATTTAAGAATCGGTTAAAGGTTAATTAATTAATTCTATATCATTGTATATAATCATGATTAATTAATATAATTTGTTAGATATCGATCTTTAGTTTATCCAAAGATAACAAACATGTCTAACTAGAGTATATGTAATTATCAATTATGTAAACATAATACTAATCATCAATTTTCGTTCTTTTTGTGTATTTTTGTTTCAATCAAAAGAGAATCATAATATACATGTATTGTTAATATGATTGTTAGTTAATTTTTTATGTGTTTAAATTATGATTAAAAGCATTAATGTATAAGCATTTGATATATATTTTTAGCATCTAATTCTTTTATTATTCACTTGCAGGCTTCATCTGATGTGAAGTTTAATGGGCTAAACTTTATTGAATGGTATGAGTAAGTTTAGCTCAACCTAGGAATCCTAGGTCTTGACTTGACATTCCAAACTAATAAGTTTATTGCTCTTATTGATACTAGCAGTGTTAAAGCAAAGTCTTTCCATGAACTTTGGAAAAGATTAAATAAACTAAGCTAAATGTTTACGCAAATGAATGTGGCTAGCAACACAAAGGTTACAATTCCTAAAACTGAAAAGTCTAAGTAATATCTTGAGTTTGTTGAACGTATTTTTCTAGTTTGATTTAGTTGATAGGTCTCTTGTTGGGACTTTAATGAGTATGCTGACCACCATAAAGTTTGATGGTTCTAGTACTATGCATAAGAATGTTACTAAAATGACAAATACAATAACAGGATTATGATCCATAGGAATGAAAGTGAGTGAAAATTTCCTTGTATAGTCTATTATTAACTCGAATAAGGTCTATTAAAAATGTGTTACAGTATTATAAAGGACAAATAAAATGTGACTAAACTGTAATGTATGTTTATTGAAAAGGAAGTAAGGCTTAAAGAAAAAAGAGAGCACTCAATTAATCTTGTGGTTCATTAAGGAGCTAGAAGGAAGTCTAGAAAGGATAAATGAAAGGGAAAGCATATATTATATAAATTTCATATGTCACCAAGTTCAATTTGTAAGAAGGAACGGTATAATGATATATGTCTTTTATGCAAGAAAACTAGATACTATTAGTAGATTGCCTGAAATGCAAGCATGTTTCAAAAACAAAGGTAAGCCTAGTACTTTAGTATGTTTTGAATTGAATTTAAAGAAGTTGCTTATAGTATTTGGTGGATTGATTCTGGATGTACCATTCATATTATTAATACAATGTAGGGATTTCTTATGATACAAACTATAAATCCAAATGAAAATTTTATTTCCATAGGAAACTGAGTAAAAGCCCCAATTGAAGCTATTAAAACCTTTCGTTTGATTTTATATACTAGGTGCCATTTAGACCTTTTTAAAACTCTTTATGTTAGTAAAATTTCTAGAAACTTAGTTTCTTTGTCAAAACTTGATATTATTAGATATTCTTTTAAATTTGGTAATAGATATTTTGATTTGTTTAAATATAACTTTCTTAATAGCTATAGTATTCTTTGTGATGGTTTGTATAAATTAAAACTTGATAATCTTTTTACTAAAACTCTATTGACCTTGCATTATAATAATGGTATAAATAAGGTTTTATAAATGAAACTTTCGCTTAATTGTGGTATAAATGTTTGGGTCACATATCTAAAAAAGATTTATCATATTAGTAAAGAATGCAATCCTTATAGATTTGGATTTTACTGATCTTGGTATTTGCGTGGAATAATTTAACCTAAAACATACAAAACATATAGTTAAGAAAGAAGTTATAAGAAACACACAATTCCTTGAAATTATGCACAATAATCTATATAATGTACCATTATTTAGTGGATAAATTTTTTTGCCACTTTTTTGTTAATTTTTTACTTTATGGATATATCTATTTTATTGTGTAAAAAGTCTCAATCAATAGACACTTGAAAGGTATTTCTCAAAGAGATAGAAATGTAATTAGATAGAAAAGTAAAAATTGTTTGATTCGATAAGGGTGATGAATATTATAGGAGATTTAATAAAAATGGAAAATCTCTTAGTCCATTTATCTAATGTTTCAAAAAAATGAAACATATATGGTCAATACACAATGACATGTTTATCATAATAAAATAATGTAACCAAAAGGTATAATCCTACCTTAACGGATATGGTTATAAATATGATGACTTATTTTTCTTTACCCTTGTCATTACTTATGTTTGCTTTCAAAATTGATATATATTATTAAATAGGATTCATAGTAAAGCAGTTCCTAAGACACTTTTTAAATTGTAAAGAAGAAGGAAACCTAAGTCAATGCACTTATATATTTTGGGTTGAGAAGTAAGAATTTATATTTCACACGAAAGGAAATTATATTCAAGAACAATTAGTGGGTTCTTCATTGGTTATCTAGAAAATGCTAAAGGGTGTAGATTTGTTATCCTAAATATAGTACAATAATTGTTGAAACTAGAAATGCTAGATTCATTGAACATGGTGAAATTAGCAGGAGCTCAAAACCACATAAAGTGAAAATTCAAGAAGTTAAAGTATAAGTTCCATTGCCTATAAATCTTTCTCAAGTATTTACTCCTAGAGTCGTTGAAAATTTTTACAACTTACAAGAGGAAAAAAATACATGACCAAACTCTAAATTATAAAGTCATCATTAATGAACCTATTGTAAATAAGACCTATTAAATAGCATTATAATGATAAAAAAGACAAACAAGATTTGTTATTTATGATGATTATGCAATTTATTATAAGAGGAAAAAAGGTGATTTAGGAATTAATAAAGACCCAATTACTTTTCATGTAGCATCCCACTCCCGCAAGACCCAAACTCGACATCGACGGTGATATCCGAGCCCGTGACCCGCGAGGGTGGTATGCTAGAACAGTCATTGCAGTTTAAAAACTCATTTCGATATTTTTCTTTTGAAAACAATCGAGTGCACGTAGAAATCAGTAAACAATCTGGGCCGCGATACGAAACATTTTCAATCAAAATCCAATTTCAGTACTCAATCTGTTCATATACATACGATCATAAGCAAATTTGGCCCAATATAATAACAACACAACTCTACGGCAAATACAAATTACACATATAAATCAGAAGGACTCAACTACAGATGTGACACTGATCCCGATCTCAAACTCTGACTCTCTCTCTTGCGGTAACCATACTCCCGTTTCACTAACGGGGTACTCTTCAAACCCTGAAAAATAATTGCAATGTTGGGTGAGTTTGCGAACTCAATGAGAA
>JANIJH010000224.1:63032686-63049101 GCA_024520975.1 Erythroxylum areolatum | reverse complement strand
AATAAAAATCAAACCATGCAATAAATCCTACAATCGACAATTCATGCTTAATGACATAAATCAAAGAAAAATTTGGGGCCCAACACATTATGATTTGGAACTCCATCAAATGGATATAAAACTATCTTTTTGAATGAGAATTTAAAGGAAAAATATCTATATAAATCATCCTAAGGGCTTTCTAGTTAAAGGAAAGAAAAAATGATGTGTAAGCTTAAAAAGATAATTTTTAGACTTAATGGTATCTCAAATTTAAGGATAACATTACTCCTTCTAGATTTAAAGAAAACACCATTGATCAATGTTATGTATGAAGATTAACAAGAACAAATTTATATTTTAGATCGTATATATTTATGATAACTTACTTGTTACTAATGAGCTTGGTTTACTATATGAGACTAAGAAGTTTCTTTCTAAAAATTTTAAAATGAAAGATATAAAGAGGCACTTTTGTGATAGGAATTGAAATATTAAAGTGATAAATCACAAGAAATGTTAAGATTGTCTTGAAAAGCATATATTAATAAAATTTTAAAGACATTAAAAATGGAAAAGTGTTGTTTCAATTAAAAAAAAGAATAAATTTAGTCTTGAACAATGCAATGAATTAGAATGCATAAGAATAGAAAAGATTCCTTAAGTATCTATTATTAGAAATTTAATATATATTCATACCTACATTAGACAATGGTCATCATTTTTGTTATTAGAATGCTAGGCAAATATAGTAATACTCTTGGGTTGGAACAATAGAAAGCTGCAAAGAAAATATTAAGATACTTGCAAGGAATAAAAAGATTATATGCTCACTTATAGGAAATTTAATCACCTTGAGATTATTAGATACTCAAAGTTAGACTACATTAGATGTTTTGACATGAGAAAAATCTACATTTAACTAAGTGTCTTTTAGCTAGAGGAGCAATTTTACGAAAGAGTTGAAGAAGTCTATCATTGCTTCATTCACTATAGAAGTTGAGTTTATGGCATACTTTAAGGCCACCATTCATGATTTATGGCTATAAAACTTTATTTCAAGACTTGAAACTGTTAACAATATTATCAAGTCAATTAAACTTTATTGTTATAATGTTGTAGCACAATTCTTTTTGAAAAAAAATAAGTATTCAAAGAGCACTAAACATATGGAAATAAAATATTTTATTGTTAAAGGAGAAGTTCATAAACAAAGGATGTCAATCGTATACATTAGAATCAATGTTATGATTATGGAACCATTATCAAAAGGCTAGTTAGCAAGAAATTTAATGAACATGTCAAAAGAATGGAACCATTAATAAAAGGATTATTGACAAAGGCATTTAATGAACATGTTAAAAGAATGGGCATTATTGGGTACCATGATTGAATAAAATATTATTATTGATGTATTTTAAACTTTGAACTAGTTATTATTTATAATATTTAATTATCTTTCTATTTATTGTTACATATATATAAAGGATTATGTAAATTTTAATAGGGTTGTCATTTAAGAGACATTATTATTGATGTAACATACCACTACTATATGGCATATGCTCGAAATCCTTGAGAATATGTGAGCACATACCCTACAGGAATGACATGTTAGAGCAGTCACATTCACTTAATATGGCATCGTACACATCATAAGTAATCATAAAAACAACTTATCTCATTTCATTAACAAAACATGTTTTACACTGTTATTTCATTACAAACCATTCATATATTTACAATCTAAAAATTTTATGTTCACACTATTTTATACAAAATATTCCACATGAAATGAAAAACTATACAAAAGCATTCTATCTAAACTCCTTAGATGATAGCTGACCAGATATTTGAGCCATATCTTGATCCCAAAATGGACAATACTAACTTTAACTAGATTGCTTCACAAGCAAGGTCTTCTCTCAGTACCTGAAAATCAACGTTGCAATTTTGATGAGTTTTGCGAACTCAGTGAGTGAACCATCATCAATGTGTTCACTCAAAACAGAACATATATATCACATGTATAAAACTCAACTAAGTCAATATAACACTTCATTTAGATTTATGCCTCATATATCACATTAGTCATTTCGATTCAACAAGCACCTTAACAATACAATCTTTTTACATAATCATTTCAGAAGCACATTCTGAATGCATAAACTTCATATAAAGGCATTTCAGAACAGTTCGCTTATTTTTCACAATTTTTCATATCACCAACAAGTTCATAAGCATTTCACATTATTATCTCAATATAATTCAACATTTATTTGCAATCAATCTCATGAACACATGTAATGATATAAATGTAAATGCAAAATAGACTCACTTCCATTTTTATTTTGTTGTGACTGAGTGTCTATTTCACTGTCTTGTATCTATTATGAATACTGGGCTCATTTCAGTATTGTCCCATATCTGTTGTGGATACTGAACTCATTAAACGTTAAGCATGTGGCTCTGTGTGCACAATATCTGAGCTTAAAGCTCTTTTCACATTGGCTACTCTGGTCACACCTCCTTTATGTGAACATGCATATTTAGGTAATGAAATGCAACATTTCATATAATATATCATTAATCACTTTCAGTCAGCAAACACATTCAGTTATCACAATTCATCGGATCTATGTACAACATTCAACAAATAATTGAGAATTCATTTTTTCTTGTTCACATTCAATTCACAAACACTCCCAATACAGTCCCGAATATTTAACTTCTCGGACAATCAATTGTTCGGAATCATCAATACCACAATGATATCAATATCAATTCAATATAAAGAAATCAAGTTTAATCAAAAAATTTTAACATAACACATTTCTAATTGAGATCACCTATCTAGGTTACTCACATTCTACTCTAGTTAGCTATTACCTCGACGAACTGACAATGTTTGGATGGTTTCAGTCGATGTGTGCCTTTAAACAAAAAATACACACATGTACACATTACTAATTGATCAATCGAATGAATGCTCAAAGTTACACATGTATATGTGCCATATTTAATGCATGCTCAATTGATTATTCCGGGTATGCGATCTTATTCACAACCCTTAATCATTCATACATCATCACTTATACATCATTTAGTTTGTAATTAGATTTATGCCTTAATACACTTGATCACTTTCAATTCATCATTTAAACATTTATCATTCTTTTCCATAGGATTATACACTCACATTATTTCCTAGTTCTCATTCAATCATTCCCAATTCATCACTTACATACTTTAAATCTCATTACATTCATGGGATCATATTTACTTCATTATCAACTCATAATTTACACTTATCCTTGAACATTTTTCATGATCAAAAGCCTCTTATAGCACACAAACAATTGTTACTTTGAATCTTAAATTTCAGTAAGCTAAATCTATACATTCTCCAAACTTTTTCTAGTAATATATATTCAAACATTTACTCAATTTTCATTCATAATTACCCCATGTTCTTTAATGCTCATTCTTCCATAGCTTATACAGATTTCTCATGTTCTTAAGATCATGTTTGCATTAAAAGAACTCATTTATTCCTTAAACAAATCATAATTTCCATATTTGAACTCAACCACATCAAAAAAGTCCATTCTTTAGGTTATGACTTCAAATAACTACATAAACTTATCAAGATATCTTCTAGACAAAAAATTTCATAGAAGCATTAATAAGACATCAATAATCATTTTTCATGTTTTATACTTTGACTAATTCGAGCTCTAAAGCCCTAAAAAATCAGGAAATAATATAAGGTTCCTGCGTAGGGGTCTGTCACAGGTAGTATTGGGAAAACAAGCATAATTCATAGTCACTATTTTATCAAGAAACTTTCACAGAGGTTAAACTAAGGCCTATATCTACAACTTTCATTCTTTGAGTTTCTTAAAATTCATGCTCTAAATATATGTAAAATAGATTGAAAGAGGAAAATGAAATTGAAACTAGAATTTCGACCTATAACTCTAATTTTCCATATTAAAGAACACTTCAATAACACCTATCTTTATCATGAATTCTTCATTAATTACACCTCAAATCCCAAATTGAATCATTCATACAACAATCCTTAACTTACTGTTTTCATACATGCAAAAACAGAACAGAAAAGTACCCAAATTTATGCAGAAATTTCTAGCACAATCAATCATTAACATTATATGTAATTCATCCTAATTCATCATCATCAATTCTTTATCATAACATGCTATAAACACTAATCATTTACTTACATGTTTAACTCCAATTCTAGCTTAAAATATCAATCCAATCCAGTACTCCAAGCAAGCGGAAACATCACACATTCAAGGTAAAACTTAGATGAATTTTGGCTAGGTTTAGTAAGGCAACTTCAAGCTGATCTTTTACTTAACTTTGTGAGGCTAAAATATGGATCATTTGTGCAACAATTAGGCATAACCATAAGCAAGTTCAGGGAGGTGAAAGAAAAGAGTTTCGATGGTGTGTGTGAGAGAAGAAAGAACAAGAAATGAGCTTAACCAAGTTTGCTCATGCAGAATGTTACACCTAAGGTTAGGCGTCATCTAATAGAATGGCAAATGTCTAAAGGCATGTTCAACATTTATCAAGTATAGTTGCTGCCATATGTTACCATTAAAACTAGGTCACATGTCATTTAAGTACAGCAGTCACTTGTCCATTAATCAACGCCATTTGTCATCAACTTACTAGTCCATTTCTCTCACAATGATTAATCCCAAATGTCACTCAATTATAGATTTAATCATCCAAATTTTTATGTATTAATTTATCTCACCACTTGGCATTTTTTTTCCCTAAACCAAATATACATTATAATTCCTCAATTTTCCAATTATACCAATTAATTCTAAATTTACTACTTGTAATCCATCAAACCAAAATTCAAGGTATAAACATTTCACAATTCACATCATGAATATTTTAAACTTTTCATATCCCGAAATAAATCAATTGAGTGCATATGTTATCTTTGTAATGTGTACTAGTTCATATTTCATGTGTATATGCTAATAATATGCATGTGAATAAAATGCAATTCATGAATTTCAATAACAAACTAAGGTTATAACCCTCAATATGAAAACGGGTTATTACCGTTGAACCATTAAGATTTATCTCATTATAAATCATATTGAGTTTTAAACTAATTTTTTGCTACATAGAAGGGATTGTGTCACGTTAAAGAACGTACAAATGCTATAATCCTCTCTAATTTTTACTTAATTATGATTAATATTGTGACTAAGAAAATGGAGGATTTAGCTTTTAGTATATGCATATATGTCATATTGTTAAACCATGATTATGTTATATAGGTTAAGCAGGAGATTATTAGTTAATTTCATTAAATGGATCATATTTGATTTAATGATTTAAGTGTTTAATTCTTATTTATTTAAAAGTTTATATAATAAAGTATTGCGTTTCTAAAATTTACATGAGTTTTCATTATAATGCATATCACATCCATACAAATAAATCAAAAGAGCATTAATTTATTTTGGCATGACCTTATAATAGTTTTAAAAATACGTTACACATCAAAACTCAATATCTTAATACAGCAAACTAACTCTTATCGGCTTTCTTAATGGATCTCATTGCACAAAAAGGTACGATAGAGATGTTACGAACTTACGACTGATAATTTTCAGAAAGTTCCAAAAAGAGGGAAGCCCTAAAATGGAAGATGACAACTTTCATAAGAATTATTTTGAAAGCCTTTAGAAGATAAAACAATACATTTAAATTAAAATTTAGGCTTGACCCAGTACCTTGCAAAATATAAATTTGAAATAGTGGATTTTTGGGCTTACCAATAAGCCTAACCTTAGTCACGATTTGGAAGAGATAACAAACTTTTTAAAATATACAGCAATTTTATAATAATCTCTAGCTTGCAGATAATAACTTTAATGTAATTATATAAGTGCAACGCACCTAAATTAATGAACATAATTTCAGTACCTATTTAGTATATGTACGCCAAATGAGCACCTAGCTAGCATTACTGATGCATGAACTTATTTATTTGCACATTACGAATTTTTCAACCACCTCTCCCCATTTTACTAAGACGAGCTTATTGGTCTTTATCAGCTACAGATCATAGATTTCAGTTATGATCAAAATAGCATTGCATCAACTTGAAGTTTTGTACTTTATCACACGAAAGGAACGTAAAACATCTGATCAAACTACTAGTCATAATCAATATTAACTTTACTTGTGGATTAGATCAAATACACACGATATAAAACTGTTCTATCTAATAATTGATATTGCCAGGAAGCTATCAATTCCACACACAAAAAAGTTCTGAAATTAATTGATAATCACGTTCAAGTGTATATATAGAACATCCAGGAGATATCATAACATCAATGGGCATAAATCTGTAAAAATGAGCAAGAAATTATTCAATACACGAAAGTACAAAGGAACAACCGTTATTGTTTGCACATTCTAATCTTTCTACATCACTAGAACGGCAGAGGATAAGCCCCCAACCAAAGAGGAAATGACGCTGAACCTAGCGAACACGGCAGTGTTGCCCTCTGGAGCAGGAGCTCCACTCGGCGGCTCACTGATCGAAGAGGGAGCAGTAGAGGGTGGAGATATAGTGGGAGGGTCAGAAGGCGGCGAGGGAGGAGAAGGAATCGGAGAGAAAGACGGTGGTGTCAGTGGAGAACCGGTGGGGACCGCTGCCGGTGGGAACAACGGTGACGGTGCATGGACGTGTATTGGCGATGGTGCAGGCGCGTGCAATGGAGACTGTGGCACGGTGGTGGAAGCCATTAGGGCTGACACTAGCACAAACAACGCAACCCTTATGTTTGCCATTTCTTTGTTGGAGAAATACTATGACAAACTAACGAGAGAGAGACCAATCAAAGTAGTAACGAACGGCTTGAAGTGTGAGAATGGGGTGAGAGAGAAGGGTGTGTATATATAGAGAAGATTTGCAAGTTCGCATACAGATCAGTTTAATATGTTTGGTAATGAAATCAAGTTATGGAATACGTATCTATGAACTGTAATTTCGAAGTTTCACACACGTACACGACTACGGATATACGCACCAAAACGCGCGATGCATAAATTTATTGTTCCTTTTCTTGTTTATTGTTTAACGTGTATCATAAAACGGTATCTCTATTTATTTGTGGTAGAATTACAACATGTAATGCCTTCTTAATTTTAAAGATCTGAAAGATTGAACAAAATAGGCAAAGGTTTGGGTGATTAAAGAAGAAACAGAGATTTGGGTGTGATCCAATGATAAATTTAGCTAACTATGGAAAAAATAATATTATTATAATGAAGGTCCCGGATAGTCCCGGATAGTCAGAGTTAAGGTGGTGGTGGTATGATCGGTAATGGGTGAGAGCACTACTATGACACACTGCCAGTGCCAACTGGAGTTAGCAATGACATTTGTGTTTATTTATGTTTTAAAATTAATGGGTTAGTTGAAGTTTATGGTCAGAACAATCTGCAAGTGCACAAAGTCATTCCTAGTACCTACAAATTGAGTATTCCAAAGTCGTCTCCTACAAGGATTAAGATACTCGCTACTGAATTAATCCTAATTACTTGAATGAAAGTGAAAATAAACTTAAAAGATGATTGGATTTGGGTAGACAATAAATTGTGAATACCGGAAATAACAAACAAGGGTAACTTGTCGATTTCGACTTAGGGCTTTGGGGTTCATCAATTCAAGAGATTGATCAATAAATTATAAAATTGATTGAATGATAGGTTATAATAACAATTGCACAACTTTACTTATATTCTCTTTCAAGATATATAAAAATACCTAACTAGTTGATTACTATCTCTTAATGTGCAACCTAACTAGTCAAATTCATTAAGAATAAACAACCACAAGTTATCACACTAGTTTAGGATATCTCTATCTTTAAATTTAATGTGTTTATCTTCCTAGTGCATAAAGCATACTTCTCCTCTCAGTTCATCATATGATTCCTACGACTGCATCTATGGTGATCAAGCATAGAGAAAACAGTGAAATGCAAGAAAGATAAACATAAACCCAAGAACTTTCATTCAACACCAATCAATCCATAAAATACAAATTCATCCCCTAAATAGGCTACATCCCTCACCCTAAATAGGGTTTAGTTCTAGAATATGACAACATAATCCATACAAATAATGACAATCAACATCCAAGAAAGAGTAAAGAGAGAAGGCAGAGAGAACACAAAACAAGATTGATCCCAATGCTTGATGCAATCCTCAAAAACTCCTCATTTGTCTCTTTTTGGGTGCCTCCTTATGTTCGAGCCTCGTTTTTTAGTGTCCAACCCCCTATTTTAGGTCTTAAAATGAATATTTATAGTGTCTTGAGCTCAAAGAAACCTAGTTTTTGGTAAATAGGAGAAAACAAATCGTCCTTAGGTCGACAAAGTCTGTTAGGCAGACTTTATGTCTGTTGAGCGGACCTTTTCAGGTCTCTGAAGTGAAGTTGGTCAGGCAATGTCCGTTAAGTAGACATTATGTCTATTTAGCGAACCTTCTCAGGTCTCTGGAGTGGAATTGGCTAGGCAATGTCCGTTTAGCAGACATACCATGTGCCTCTACAAAAACGTGCAATATTGACCTTTTAGATGATAGAATCTCTCCTCGGAGTCTTCACGGAAGTTGTAGAACTCAGAGTCCTCTTCGAAAGCGTACTTGAATGACCTTAATCCAACATCCACAGTAAAAGTTATGCCTCATGCCTAAAATCTATCCATTTGCACCTATTAAGCAAAATGTGTGAGAAATAACCAAAGAAAGCTCTAAATTCAGAGATAAGTCATATGAGTTCCAATTCATCCCAAAATCATATACGAATAATTTGACTTATCAAATTTCCCCAAACTTAAACTATTGCTTGTCCCCAAGCAAAAACAGAAGAAAACTAACTACTAAATCCTTAACCAAGTTATTGATTCCACTTTTGTAAGTGTACAGTGGCAATTAGCATATGCCACAAGCCTTTAAACTACTATGTGTCCATAATGGAAGAGTTATAGTCTTATGAGGGTTTGCTTAAAATGAATGACACCCACAAACATTTCCTTTCCATCATTCCACACCTAATCATCATCATAGCTCAATCTAATAAGTTGAAAGCATTACAGGTAAGAATTGAACATAGACATAAAGCCACATAATACTTCATAAATTAGATCACAACTAAGTAACAAAAAGACATCATAATGCTTCAATTAATTAAAATCACATGCCATGAATGAATTCTCTCATAAATCATTCACCTTCACACAAGTGTTTAAGGATTCCTCTCAATCATCTTCTCATGCATGTCTCTTACCATAAGCTTGCATCTTATCTATTTCTCCACTACTCCCATCTATGGCATATCCATGATTCAAAAAGGTCTTTATTCCTTTGATTGTAATAGGGTCAAGGAGTAAAGTAAGCTATGAAAGAAAGGATAAGGATTCAAGTATTCAATAATTAGTAGAGCAAAAACTACAAATAATACAAGCATCATTGACAAAATTTGTTGAGAATGTGCACAAACATCATAATATTATGAAACTCCACCAACTCTATTAACATAGTTTCCATCATTCTTTCACCTTGAAAACTGAAGTGAACACGCTTTATTAATTATTATTATTTGTTTTTGTTTTGTTTCATCTTGTTTTCTTTATCTTTTTTAAATATTTTTTTGAAAGCATGTTCCTTCAATTATCATAAAAGACCCCCCCCAAAACACTTCTTCCTTTGTATACCTATCAATAAGAAAATTGGATGTATAATGTTTATAGCTCTACTAACCATTGAATAAGGATGAATTTGTTTTTCTTGGTTCAAGGTTCTTTGGGATAGGTTTACAAAGAACAAGGCTCAAATACAATCACTAGGCACAAAGGGTTCACTAGGTGATTGGTGTGTAAAAAGGGCTTGCTATTTGGCTTAAGCTCAATCCTAGTGTCTTTTATCACTTTCATGAACATACCATATATGATTAAGATGCAATGTAAGTTCTACAAATAAACATACATAGAAGAGAAAATTATATCACTCATAAGAAAAATAGGAGTGAGTGCAATCCTTTAGGCTCAAAATAGCTCACTCGGTGATGTTTACTCATTCAATAGCATGCTCATTCAATCAATTTAACATTACATCATCTAATTGTGGCAAGGTATGTAATCAATTTAATCATATTACGTATCTTATTTAAGATCAATCTTATCCATAATCCAATTAACTCATTAAATTGGATTATAGCGATAATTAGAGCAAGAAAGAAGTACTATGCAAACATGCCTAATAAAAATACGTATAATTAGTTAATGCAAAACTTTTTTAATTGGAAATTGTAAGATAATTCAATGCAAAATAGTGCAAGCATGGCCATCAATTTATCCTCCCCCACACTTAGAATCAACATTGTCCTCAATATTAGGTAAGATAAAAAAATTTAATGCAATTACAAAATGGGGAGTAAAGGTAGAGAAACCCCATGAAATAGTCGATTGACCAAATTCCACAACTTGTATTCATGTCTTCCATCAAACTATACAAATTATAGAGATAGATCAAAATAATAATGAAGTTATTCTTACAATTTGCTTAAAAAAAAATCAAAGCTAAGGTGAGATTAAAAGTAAATTGCACAACTACATGCATTAGAGTTTAAATGCAAATGCAATCCTATGACCCTATGATATCATTGTCCCTAAGGAGGTGGTTATTGCTCCATGAAGGTCCTTAACATATCTTCTATTCTGGCTTGTGAAGCCGTGAGATTGCCCACTTCTGCTTGAAGATCTCTAATTTTTGCTTGAACTTCTAGCATCTGAGCCAGAATCTGATTATTCCCTGGAGCTGGATTAGCTCTTGATTGCCATGCAGTAGGGGCATTTGGATTGTCCCTCTCCCGATGTAGATTGACCCACCAATTAGGACCATTTTCTCTATATTCAAATTCCTTCATTTTATCAACATTGATGACATCCACCTCAGTATTATAAGCCACTTCTTCATCTCTTTTGAGGACCTTAATATGCCTAAACAACTGGCTTAATAATACTGGAAACACAAATCTCTTCAAATCTACTTTGTGGTGCACCACTTGCCACATTGAGGTCATTATCATGTTGGCAGTAGCAATGCCCTGAAATTGATCATCTTGGAAAAACATTTTATCCAAAATGTATAAGTCTTCGTTGTGGAGGTATCCTGAATCATTGACTTTAGGCATCACATTTTGTGCCAATAGGAAAGCTACCAACCTACGTCCGATGTCAAGGTATTTACAGTATATAAAAAAATACTGATTTGTAAATCGTTGAGTGGCTCTAATCACAAGTCGAGACATAGCCTCATATTTATCCCATTGACTGTCACTTGAACATTTTGCTCATTTGTCAAAGGATGGGACATTGCCTCCCCTTGGCAGCTCTAGATGTCCATTAATCAGCTCTTTTGTTACAACCACTGCTCTCCCATTGACTCGTGAAGTGAGCACAAGCGGTCCTTGATCAGCTTTCGCACTGAGGTTAGCATAAAATTGTTTAACCGCAGCTGGTTAGTATGCACCCTTGAGAATCAATAGTTTGCCCCAATGAAATTTTTCTAAGTGTACCCTCACATTGTATGCTGCATCAAGACCTTCCTCAATTGAGACTTCAAGTACAAATTTGTGATTCTTTTTCTTGTTAAACCAAGCTTTACATTGTTCATTGATGAATATGGCTTTGCTCAGAAGCAGGTTCCTCTACTTCTTGGACCAAATTTTTACCCCTAATATATCGAGAGGATTGACCTGTATTCTTCCTCGCCACTTGCTTGAAGCGTGACATTGAGTGATAGCCTCATAACTACTACAATTTCATCCAAACTGACCTCAATCCCACAAAGATCTCAATCCAACAACTTCAACACAAACTAGCTCCTTTCAAATTCAAACACAACCTAGTGTCTCACTTCAATCTCAATCCTACAACTCCAACATAACCCAGCCTTTTCAAATTCAAACACAACCTAGTATCTCACTTCAATCTCAATCCCACAATTCCAACACAACCCAGCCCAAAATCAATAACAACCACAATTGTATAACTTTTAAGCATCAATTCACAATTTGAAAATATGCAGAACAAAATCATTAGTATGATCCACACATTATAGTGCCACAGTGAGAGAACACTTACCCATATCAAATCGAAGTATAAATTGTGTATACTTTTCTTACGACCTCAAGAAGATCCCTCGAAATCGTCAAACATGAAGTATGAGGGCATTATCTTAGTGGAAGAGAGAGGGATGACTTGAGAGATAAGGATTTGATTGGGATGGAATGTTATAGGGATGGGGTCTATTAAGGCGAAGAAAGGGAGAAGAATGAAGCAAAAGAATGGAGAATCTTGGGCTAGAAGATGGCTGGTGTGGATGAAGGAAGGAGAGAACGCAGGGGTGACAGTAATAGGTTAGAGAGAAAGTGCAGGAAAAGGGAAGAGAATAGGGTATTTTAATTCTAAGTACATGCAATGTCCGTTAATCGGACATAATGTCTGCTAAATGGACCTTTTCAGGTCTCTTTGGTTGTTATGAAGCTGTTGGTCCATTAAGTAGACATAATGTCTACTAAACGAACCTTCTCGAGTTTTTCTGTATTATGTTGAGTCTATGAGTCCGTTAAACAGACTTCATGTCTTTTAAACAGACTTTCTTAGTGAATCTAAGGTTTTCTCACCTTGTTCACTCTTCTTTTGTCCACTTCACTCACTCAATGATATCATAAGACTATATGCATGATGTATGAGTGCCAATAATGAAAAGATTAAAGAAAACAAAGTATCAATGCCAATAATGGAATATGCAACAAAATCAGTGAGTAGCCTAAAACCCCGCTCACTAAAAGAATCCCATCCCTAAACAATTCAGCTCTATTCACGAAATCTTGGAATGTAAAACATTGATGCGAAAGATTGAAAGTACTTTCCAAAATTATTCAGTAATAGAAGGTACTTCATCATCTCTCCAGTGATAGTATTATTTAGTGGAAATGAAACGTTTCTTTGTTTTTTGGCAATTAGAAGATTAGTTAAAAGAAATAAGGACTTAACAAAGTTGCATATTATTGTGGTCTAAACAAAAAATATAAATTAAATTCTATCTAGACCAATTAGAGGCAAGCGCACCCTGTCGACAAGTAATATAAAACGCTAAGAATTGGATATCGTACCCAAGAAAATTTCAACACGCAAAACAATTAAATTAAATGATGAAAAATTACTCAGACGACTAAGAATTGATTGATTGATTTGAAAATAAAATAAAATAAAGTAAACAAATCAAGGAAATATGAAAAATGCAAGATATGAATTAAAAATGATTAGATTTAATCAAATAACAGAAATCGGCTAAGGTATCAGATTTCAATTGGATTGGACACTACAAACTGTAACGGTGGATTAATCTAGGAATTACTTCACTTAAGCGAGTCGAACCTAATGTTCATGAGGATTCCATCCTCTTCTAAATCTGAGTCACCCACTTGATTCATAGATAATTCAAAATAAAAAGTGTTCAATACAATAAGCCTAAAATTAAGTTCGTTAATCCTAGATATCCTCACACAAGATCCTAAGGTTAGTCTACACTTTAGTCTTAAGTATGTCGCTTGATTAATTTTTCGACAAATTAAATCCCATTGGTTTTGGCATTCAATCATCTAAGGTCTTAATCTAGGTGATCAAGCTAAATTAGGACCAAATATGCATTCAATCAAGCAAAAATCAATACCATAAAAATTATCCTAATATAATATCAATCTTAACCTTAACCGAAAAAAACTTACTCACACATATTCATCAATGTAACATAAATCATGGTCATAATATATGGTTGCATTGATTAAATCCACACAATTAAAATAAATAAGGAATAAAAATAAATTAAATCTCAGTAACAGCTGGGATCGAAAAGCCTTGACCAAGTCGTTGTCTTCTTTCCACGCTTGTGTGAATGGAATGGACTGTGTGATGTTGGAGTAGGGTTGCTACGTTGCTTTCCTTCTTTACCATCAACTGCTTGCCTTCGTTGCTTGCCACCTCCTGCAACGTTTTGGTGTCTCCACCAATTGGTTCGACGTGGGAGTGTGGAGAGAGTGTTCTTTTTCTCATCCTTGCATTACACACGCACACTCCCTTTTCAACGATTTTGCTTCACCAGCTGTCTTCCACGTTTTAGCCACCAACTGCTTCCTTGGTTCACACACTCCACACTGCCAGCTACTTCCTTAGTTCACACACTCTCCACTGCTAGCTACTTCAAGGATTTGTATCTCCACCAACTACAATGTTATTTATCTCCACCAGCTCAACATGTCTTCATCTTTACCAGCTCAACGTTTTTGCTTCCACGTCCTCCTTCTCCACCAGCTATTTTCTTCATTTAATGTCCACCAGCTGCAAAGTTGTGTGTGGAGAGACGTGAGTAGAGAGTATAAGTTTTAGTGGGGGCTGCTTCCTTCCACTAGCTGTCTTTGATTCCTCTTCTTCAGCGTTTTTCTCTCCAACTGCTTGCATGATGTGACAAACTAATTTGCTACTTGTTCTTGGTCCACTTGCACTGCCTCTTCAGCACCAACGCGGCCCCTATAGTCAAAAACCACATCTAAGGCACCAAAACTCATGCATATTACCTCCTTTTTATTGTAGCTGATGTGTGACAATTTAACTTGTAGTCCACTATTTTGTTGATTCTCAAAAATTATTGCAACCAACGCCACCCTCCAACGCTGCCGTTTCTTCTTCATTCTCTTCAGACTACGCTGTCACTTTGGTGACTTTGTCGATGTCCCATGCTTGCTCAATGTTGAAGTTTTGTCCTGACCTTCTTATCCATTAAATCGCATTCTTGCATGCAAAAACATGCATTCATTAACGTTTTCTAGAGCTTTTCTTGCTTGATGCTTTTGAACCTTCCAAATTCAATATGTGCATAAAATTAAAACAAATAAATTTTATTTAATGCAATTTAAATATTAAATAGACAAGAGTCTAGCAAATTATGTATCTAAAATCAATATAAAATGTCCATTAACAACACCCCCATACTTAAATTGTTACTTGTCCTCAAGCAACTTACTTATATCACAACTAACTTATTCTGTCATTTCATTTTCAACAAAAATCAAGTGTTTGCAATCCCTTAAACTTCGTCAAACTCAAGTATGAAGCTACAATATGTATCATAATATTTTCATCAATGCACATAAACAAAATCAAAGGTAGATATCTTTGATCAAAAGTAAGCACAAAATCAAAATGGACTTTTCTCACAATATTCACTCATGTCACTCAAGTGTATAAGGGTTGCGTTTTATTCAAAGCTTCCTTTAAAAGACTACATTATCATAGGCTTGCAAATTTACTTATTTTTCACTACATAAAGTACATATCATCATAGATCAAAAGGGCTTTTACTAAGGGTTGTAATGGGGTTTAGGTTAAGGTACGGTAAAAAGGACAAAGGCTACTCACAAGCATTCACAAAGTACTAATTAACGTAGGACAATCAAAAGAAATTCTGAGATGTGGAAATAGAAACACGAGACTACAACTACTCATCACTATCCAATGCTACTGTTTGATCTTTTTTGTTGTTTATTTGTTTTTGATAACATTAAACATAAAAAAAGATAATAGTACAATAAATCAACAACAACTGAGTAGATGTACCTCTAAAACATCTCAGAATAGCATATAAAACAAAAGTCCCTAAGTCAAGGACATCAAATACTTAGTAGTTTATTTAACTTGTGAAAGGGTCAGGCTAAAAGATTTTTAGATTTCAATGCAATGTGATTAATATGAAAACAACGAGGTCAAAGGCTCAAAGGGGGTAACAAGGAAAAAATGACTTGATGGATCATTTAAGTTAAAGGTTAAAAACAAAGAGGGCCTTTATCATATCCATAAAGCATGCAACTAGTAGTATCAAATAGGTTCAGAACAAGTTATGAAGGTAATCCACATAGAGAAGTATCACATACAACAAAGAAAATAAATGACTATGAGATGCAGTCATATAGCTCAAGACCTCACATGTGCTTAAATGAAAATCCATCAAACTCCATACATTGCCTCCTCACCAGCATTAGTTATTGACTAAGTTTATACAATCAACTACTTTAATCAATCCACATGGTTCACTATCCTCTCAAGCTGCCTAATCCAAGTTCACGCATACAACTTAATTCTCCTTCTAACTATTTTTGACAGAATCGTATAGTCAAATTCATCACAAATGTGACCCAAGTTAGCTACCAAAAAATTCACAACCATTCAAGTATGTATCTCTCAACATCAACATCAATATCATAAACAGCAGCATGTACATGATCTCAGTCCCTCCCCCCC
>JANIJH010000224.1:62997838-63009466 GCA_024520975.1 Erythroxylum areolatum | reverse complement strand
ACATCAATCTTATATAACATCATAACTTGTATCAACTATAACTCTTAACTCCGATCTCGAAATCTTGCATACTTGATATCATTGGAAAGATAGAAGAACAAACTACAACTTCAAAGAAGGCAACTTTGGCCAAATCTACATCAATTATTCCTGAATTCCTCACGAATCAGCATACACATTTTCATTCTACATTCAACCTCAATGCACATGATTTCCTACATTCAAAAACATCATGCCATTTACCAAATTTCCTCTCTTGTTTTTGCATATTATCTCACATATATGACCATAATTCATACTAAGGGTTTCTCAACTCACTATCCATACATGATTCACATTCTAATATTATAATCATCTATAACACAAATCACATACAAAACATTCATTTACTTTCATTTTCATATTTCAAATTTTCACTCAAGGATCGGAATTCAACACACACAATTAAAATAAATAAGGAATAAAAATAAATTAAATCTCAGTAACAACTAGGATCGAAAAGCCTTGGCCAAGTCGCTATCTTCTTTCCACGCTTGCGTAAATGGAATGGAGTGTGTGTTGTTGGAGTAGGGTTGCTACGTTGCTCTCCTTCTTTGCCACCAGTTGCTTGCCACCTCCTGTAGCTGCTTCGACGTGAGAGTGTGGAGAGAGCGTTTTTTTCTCGTCCATGCGCTATGCACGCACATTCCCTCATCAACAATTTTGCTTCACCAGCTGTCTTCCACATTTTAGCTACCAACTGCTTCCTTGGTCCATGCACTCTCCACTGCCAGCTGCGTCAAGGATTTGTATCTCCACCAACTGCAACGTAACTTATCTCCACCAACTCAACGTGTCTTCATCTCCACCAACTCAATGTTTTTGCTTCCACGTCCTCCTTCTCCACCAGCTATTTTCTTCATTTAATATCCACCAACTGCAATGTTGTGTGTGGAGAGTGTTGAGTGATTGTTTTTTTTTGTGTGGTGTAATGTGAGTGGAGAATATAAGTTTTAGTGGGGATTGCTTCTTTCCTTCCACCAGCTGTCTTCGATTCCTCTTCTTTAGCGTTTTTCTCTTCAGTTGCTTGAGTGATGTGACAAATTAATTTGCTGCTTGTTCTTGGTCCACTTGCGCCACCTAACGCAACCCACGCTGCCTACTATATTCAAAAACCACGCCTAAGCCACCAAAACTCACGCATATTATCTCCTTTTTACTGTAGCTGATGTGTGACAATTTAACTTGTAGTCTACTTTTCTGTTCATTCTCAAAAACTCTTGCGACCAACGCCACCCTCCAACGCTGCCATTTCTTCTTCATTCTCTTCAGATTACACTGTCGTTTTGGTTGCTTTGTCAATGTCCCATGCTCGCTCAACGTTGTCATTTTGTCCTGACCATCTTTTTCATTAGATCGCATTCTTGCATGCAAAAACATGCACTCGTTAACATTTTCTAGAGCTTTTCTTGCTTAATACTTTTGAACCTTCCAAATTCAATATGTGCCTAAAATTAAAACAAATAACTTTTAATTAGTGCAATTTAAATATTAAATGGACAAGAATCTAGTAAATTATGTATTTAAAATCAATATAAAATGTCCATTAACACATATATAACTGGGATTCCTCATATTCAATTCATACACCTTGAGGAAAAAGAATGGATGTAATCATAATGTTGTTAGCAAAAGATCTCAACTTTGTAAATCATATCCATTGGAGGGCTTCATCGTTCTCTATTGTCAAAGCAGAAGTTTAACTTATTGGAGATGCTCTATTCGTTTGACTTAGCATCTGATGCAGTGTCCACTGCAGAGTCACCGTTGCTGTTTATCAGGTTACTGAAGCGGCCATTGAATTCCACTCCATACATATGGCCCATTTTAACACGTTTGGTCTCCAGGTATCTCTTGTTTTCCGTGGTGATCGGTGTTACTAGAGGTACTCTACCTGCAACTGTCAAACCATAACCCTTCAAGCCAATGTACTTTGCTGGATTATTCGTCAAAAGCTTCATTGTCCGCACACCCAGATCGCGTAAAATCTGCTCCAACAGATTTAGCTTCAGAAACATTTTAACGGTGGAAAAAATCACAGTAATACTAACAAGTGAGATTTGGGTGTGAAAAGCATGGAAGTTATTGTTATTATCTTATGAAACAATTCTAACACACAATTTCCGTAGAATATTGTTAAAACATCAACTAGGAATACCTGTGCACCAATGCCATATTCTCGTGAATCAACAGGAAGTCCCAGTTCCTCGTTTGCTTCCACTGTATCTCGACCAGCATCCTGCAGATTGTAAGCACGAAGCTTATGACCCAAACCAATGCCTCTCCCTTCATGGCCGCGGAGGTATACTAATACACCTCTGCCAGCAGCCTCAATCTGCTGCATTGCAAGTGCTAGTTGGTTCCCACAATCACATCTGGCAGATGCAAAAATGTCTCCTGTGAGGCATTCCGAATGCACCCGCACAAGAACATTCTCTCCATCTCCAATTTCACCCTTTGGGTAGCAAAATTACTTGTAAGCAAGTAGCTTTTAAACAAAATAACACCAGCATCATGTATGTTGTAACACAAGCAAGCAGGATGTAATCAATGTTATCACTCTCCACAGTTGCTGGAACTTCAGCTTGTGTGAATTCGCATATAGCCAGAAATAGGTGCTCGTGCCTAAATGACTAGCTTCGGGAAAACCAAATGGTGTTTCACTCATTTGAATATGAAAAGACCTAGAGTTAGATCCCCTCTAGAAGTCATCTCCTTCAACCATCTCCCTTGATTTAAAATCCTCATATTTAACTAGTTTTTGACTAAAGAAGAAAACAATAATTTAATGTACGAGTATTTCACAAAAGAATCAAACAAGGTAACAGCAGATTTTATGTATGGTCTAGATCTCTTTTCAACGTCAAGTTTACCTCTCTCACTTACAGATATTCTGCAACTGTGATATATAGGAAATTCAATTAATCATATGGTCTATTCTGCAACTGTGATATATATGAAATTCAATTGATCATATGGTCTAGCTTTCGGACTGGAAATAACACAATTTCCGTAAACTTATAATAAATAGGAAACCTGCTGTCTACTAGCTAGAACTTGATCACAGATAAGACCTAAGTAAATAAGCAGAAAAGTAAAGAATCAATAGATCATTGCTGAAAGTTGCAAATACTGCTCACCTTAACCATGGCAATATGCTCTATACCATCTAAGACTGATATATAACAGTAAGCCGTGAATGGTCCCCACATTGTTGGTAACCGAGCAGCAGATGATTGATCTACCAATTTATCTCTCTTCCTCCTATACCTGTGAATTGTAATCCCATAGACATCATAAATGATACTATCAGGCTACCCTTCCCATGAGGATTATAAATACAGAAAGACACTTCATTTCCACATATGGATTCAGCACATCAAACTCTACAAAATGATGATAATCAAAAGAAGCTCAAACCTATACCTGGAAACCATTTAAAATGCATCAATAGAAGATAGCCTTCAAACCAAGAACATCATGTAGGAGCAAAATAAGACATTGGTCCACAATAATTCCACGCTCTTAATTAACTTCTACTCTCAAATGACTACCTTACATGTTACAGACCAATATTAGTGAGCAATATAACTGTGTATCAGTAAACAAAAAATGCAAATAACAGCTAAAAACAACAATACAATTTGATCTTCATAACTGCTATATTGTATGTTCTAACTTGATCGACACATAAGCAGAAAATTCAAAATAGTAACTAAATAGCTTCAGTTTATTCAAAGGCATCAATGTTTGCTTTTCAACAGAAAAATTCGTTTCCTTTTCAAAAGAAAAAGTCATCCATTTAGTTGCATCTGATGGACCAACCCATGATTAAGTTCCAAAAGTATAGTGCTTCCTTCCAAGATGAGTGCAAAGCAAATAATCTAAAAGAAGAAAAAGATAACGTACCTAATTAGATCAGCAATTGAAATAATTTTCAGATTCTCCTGCAGTGCAAATTCACGAAGTCTTGGTAATCTAGCCATGGAGCCATCATCATCTACAACCTCGCACAGAACTCCAACAGGATCCAGTCCAGCTAAAGCAGCAAGATCAACTGAAGCCTCTGTATGCCCAGCTCTTTTTAAGACACCACCCTCCCGGTACCTCAGTGGAAAAATATGGCCCGGACGATTGAAATCATCAGGTCTCGAATCTTTGGAAGCAAGAGCTAACACTGTTGTTGCCCTATCATGAGCAGAAACCCCTGTGGTTGTACCATGTTTGGCGTCCTACAAAAGCAGATGCAGGGAAAAACAGAACTTACTAACTGCCACATAGATTAACAGAATGGCATAAGATAGTTCAATATCCCAGTCAAGCTGCCAGGCATCCATACTTAAGGCCTATTCTATTTCACGAAAGGTGTACAGAGAGCTTTTCAAGGACCTTTTTTGCAGTTCTAGTATAAGAATGGAATTAATTCCTCCGTCTAAATATAAAAAATATTTCTCCACGTGGAGACATTTTGTTACTTCCCGTGATGAGAAGCTGAAGGTGTAAAACATATGTATCGTATGAGTATAATCATTTCTGAATAATGACAACAGGGAGAAGAAAAACAGAACTTCCCTGAAAAGGAAGTTTAAACTTCTCAAAGGGACTCAATCATCCTACTGTACGACTGTCAATGCTCCAAATAATTTCATACTCTCCATGACTTGAACAATTTGTTGCTCTTTACAAGCTTTACTTTGTTAAGAAAGTCAATTTGCCAAATATTAACGTAATATGGAGAAAACATCAACACTACATTTGTTTTTACTCAAAGGAAGATTCTTATTGCTTCCAGTAAGAAGCTATCCATGCAAACATCATTCCTAGCATAATATAAAATTTTCCAGATATGAGTAAAGTCAGAAAAACACGCACCACTGTAACTGTGAATGCAGTACGAAGCTTTTCATCATTTTCCTTTTGGGAAACCATCAAAGGGAGTTGCAGCCTGTCTAAATCTTCTCCTTTCATGCTCACACAAACTATTCCGGTACCATGCTTCACAATGAAAGCCATCGCTTCAGGTGTTGCCAACTCTGCTGCCATGATAAGATCTCCTTCATTTTCTCTGTCCTCATCATCTACAACAAGCACAATCTGCAACAGTAGATCCTAGTCAAATAACTGGAAGAAAAACTATAGTTATAATGAAGAACTTGTGAAAAATGAAGTTAAAGAAATGGTGCTGAATAATTCACTATCTACATAAAGTTGGGCAAACTCATAGGATAATTACCTTGCCTTGGCGAATGTCTTCAATGGCCTCAGGTATGGAAGAAAAACCTGCTGTGGGGCGATCCAGATCGAATTCATCATTCTTAATGGGGAAAACATCCCTAATGAGGGTGGTATCAACTGACAGAGTTCCAAGTGCTGTTGCATCACGATGTACCTCCATGCTGACTGAACCAGTATTAATTGCAGCACGTTTTGCAGCAACATTGTTGCCATTAATATTGGACTGTAGCGTACCTTCATCAGATATTAGTGCTGCTTGAGTTTTGCCAACAGCCTTGATGCCCAAATGGGTTTTACAATCATTAAGTCTGATCAAGGTGAAATCAGACGTGTATCCTTTAACAGAGAAGGCATTCATTGGATGTAATCCATTGAATAACTTGAAGTTTCTGCCAAATGCCACAGACGAATGCAGATCAACACATATCCCATACCACTACGAATAAAAGATTTGATTGGTAGAGAAAGAACAACGGCAACATAACCAAAAAAATAAAGTGTGACTTTATGCATCCAAGCCAGGAACAATTCACAAGGTTTATACCTCCAAAGAAAATGTTAATTATGTGAACAATCATATCTGCATTACAAACGACTTAAGCGGACATCTCAAGCAAGAGTGATGATCAGAGCTTTCAACTGAACCTAAGATAAGCATTTCCAATTCGGAAAATTTTCGGTATCTAATTTCAAGACACCAGAATGGCTGGTAATAAAATTTTCATTCTTTTGAGTAAGCTTGCGCGTTTCCAACCTAACAGAAGAGTGCTCATTGCTTACCAATATTTAAAAGGCTTCCACTTAATTCATTGTCTTCCTATATAACCAACTCCATAAAAACACCTGAATCAATTTAAAGTATCGGGAAGGAAAACATCCCATCTTTGACACACCAGATAATGAACCGCAAGGGTCAACTACTCTATCAAGGACAAAACTTGATCACCAAAAATAAAAAGGAAAAGTAAGCTCTTCGAGACAAGGACTAAAAGAACAAACTGAATAACCTTCATTAACTAAAACGTTCAATGCAAGAAAAGTCAAGCAAAAGTGAAACGATCATCTATTAAAAAGCTGATTACTAAAGGTACAAAAAGAATGGAACTTTCGAAACCAAAACAACTAAACATTGAAACCCAAATAGAAATAAACAAACTCAGTACTCACTGAGGGCATGAAACAGATTGTCCCGGAGTGGTTGTTGAAGGGCATGAAGAGAAGTTGATGGACGCCATTGCTTGTTTTGGCTTCTTTCCTCTAAAAAGGTAACGATATTTCTGAATTATAATGCCAAAGAGGTCTCATTGGCGTGTATTTATAACGGCTGACAATGTATGAAGAAGAAGGGCAGTGGGCAGCGTTGAAGAGGAAAAAATGATGGTAGGAAGCTGACGAAGAAACGACGAACTTGTCCACAAAGAAGGGTCTTACACGCGGGTGACAAAGGAAGGCATGCGACCAACCATGTTTAATAAGGGTCTCGTGTTTCGAGAAAATCTGTGTTTAATAAGGCAACTTGCCGAGCTGTCCGCTTACAACCATTTCCCATTTTTGGGTATTCTTTACTGAACACCAAGTTTTGTCTTGCGTAGATTTGTTCATGTCCTTTTCTTAATTTTTAATCTTCAGAAATACGAAAGTACTAAAATTGAAAAAGGTTTTAGGCTTCTTTCATCAGAAAAACTATAATTAAAGTTTAGGATTCGATTCACAAGTATAGGTTTAAGAACTGCACACATGATTATGTGATTTTAATATTGTTTCCACTTGATTACTTATGATTCTGTAAGCTTTCAAATGATAGATAATTTATGGGCAGAGGCAGTTGAAATACTTGAGAGCTTTCTTGCCAGCATTCATATGTAACGTTTTCTATGGGTACAGACAATGGAATGTGACCAAAATGTGGGCAATTGTACTCAAAGACCTTAATACAATTGCGCGTACAGAGGGAAAGATAATGTCGGGAAATTTGTGGGATTGAGTGGCGTATGCTTGGAGGTAATAAGTCGTATTTGTTATATTTTATTTTAAGATAAAATTAATTATTAAAAATTTAACCAACTCGGCCGTTTCGATGCGTAAAAATTATAAATCTATCAACTTTTCGGTTCAATTTATTTTGATAAGTATCGTTATTAAAAATTTATCAGTTATTAATTAATTAAATTAAATTAATAAATTTTTAAAATCTAAAATAAATTAATTAATTTTTATAAATATACTCACAAGATTTATGAAGATCTGCCTTTTTTATTTGTTATTTATTACAATATTTCTAGAAAGTGATCACATTTGCAAATAGTTTTAAATCCAATTATCTATACTTTGAACTTAATTGATACATTCCTTGTAATTTGATATTTTCATTATATCAATTATCTTATTTTATAAATTATCGTTTACTTTTTAATGATATTTTTTAATTATCACAAGATTTTTTCCATTTTTATTATTGATTTATTTATATTTTAAATTTAACACAACTAATTCATTAAAAATTATTAAAAATTAAAATACAACCTAGAAAGTTATGTGTTTTTATCAAATTTTATTATTTATTTATTTATTTATATCTAAAATAAAATAATATTAAAATTATTAAATTT
Source organism: Erythroxylum areolatum (assembly GCA_024520975.1). Taxonomy (NCBI): domain Eukaryota; kingdom Viridiplantae; phylum Streptophyta; class Magnoliopsida; order Malpighiales; family Erythroxylaceae; genus Erythroxylum; species Erythroxylum areolatum. Next base: position 63,001,583 of record JANIJH010000224.1, on the reverse strand, counting down.
TAATACTAAACCTCGTTACAAAAGTACTAATAAATAAAAATTTAACATAATATAACATAGAAAGTAATATCACTTAAAGATAAATGATAATTTAAAAAATAAGAATTGAAATGAAAATAAGTTAAATCATATAAATGTAATGTACTTGAGTTTAAATTTTATTTACAGTAAACTAACTAAAAATACCTATAAGGGTGATCCTTGGTGTAACTAGTAAAATTGTTTTTTTAAAACATAAAGTCATAGGTTCAAGTTATGAAAACAATCCCTACATGAAACATTAAAATTAAGATCTATTAAATGAGACAAAAGTCAACTTGAACTTAATTTTTTTAATTAATGAAGACCATAGTTTTAAAAGTTCCATCTTCTACTTCTAGATTGTTAAAAAGGATGGATCTCATACTGTTTCAAATTTTTTCTTTTTTTTTTTTCATTCAAAGCCAATTCAAGGTTTTGAAGTCATTTCATTGAAAATTGAAAATGGTTCCAAAGTCTTTTCCTTCAAATAGATTAATCCTGTGCTTTCTTTATAAATTATAATCATCCTTTGACGCTAAAGTTAATTAAAAGAATCACGTCAAGTGATTAACCATAGAGGAGTCGGTCTAAATGACATTAAAAATAAACAAACCAACATGATCAATGGCTTTTACAGTCTAACTAAAACTCATCACCCAATCCCATGAGATGGGGTGACCTTAGCTACGTACCCGACGAGTGTTGAAATGAACCGGAAGCTAACGACGAAAACAGTAGTCACATTCGCTACACGTTAAACGCACCCACCTCGTCATGCATCACGTTTTGGACCTCGACCGTCTGGTGTTGGAGGATTTCTTTTTGTTTCGGAAGTTTGACTGTCATATTGATGGAACTTGGAAATGACGATTTCATAAAATCCTATCATATCTTGCACGTGATTTAGAAATTGGGTACCTCAAATTCATTCAAGAAAGTTAAATGCGAGCAATCATCGGGTCATGCGATTAGTGAATAAGAGATTTAAAAGATCACGGCTATGAATAAGTAAACTTTAATAAAGTCGTCTTTTTAAAAGATAGAAAGCTAATAGAACCGTCCGGCTACTTTCACCAAATTTCTTGCAATTGGTCAAGTGATCTTTCGTGTTGGAGACCATCATCCGATCAAACTCCAAGACTAGACTAGAAGAGATATCCCAATGTGGCTCTCCAATTCAAACATTTGACATATTCATATGCATGAATATAGGGCACTCTAATTACCTTTTTTTCTTTAAATGTAATTTCATTGGGCTAAATCTTCTTTCGGGGGTACCACCTAATCTTTTCTTGGACTTTTTACTTAACTCTTCATCGTGGAACATAAACTTTATCTTCACTATCGAATTATTCATTCATTTGAATCGCACATGGATGGATTTATATCTCATATGAAATGTCAACTAACATGACTGACATATATCTCATATCCATCGAGATAGACAGAGTAGATTGAAGGTCTACTAATGCCTTCTTTATGAGTGAATGTTGGAGTAATCATTAACATTTGCTCAAAAGAGGTTTTGGTTAGTTAATAGTTATGGATTCCCTTTCTCAGGCTTGCTGAAAATAGATTGGCTGTACCATCTTTCAAACTTCTCAAGATTCGAGAAGTGATAGTATGAATAGAGCATCAATGAGGAGTATGAAATTCATTCTTTTAGTTGGTTATCCATTCCATAAAATTGAATGGAATTAAATATTTTGTTATATGTTATGTTAATAATGTAGTAACCAATGATTTTAAAGCTAGACTAAACTAACAGATTCGATCAAAATAAATATGAATCAGCTTGATTTCTAGTCTGATTTATGTTTATAACCCTTATGAAAACAAAAGTCATTTAAGTAATAAATCGGCCGATTTCCTTGAACCATAGAGAATCAAAATTTTGAAAAAAGAATAACATAGAAAAACTAAAAATGACAATATCTTTGTTATGAATGACATGAAAGACATTTATGGATCGATGTTTGTAGACATACACGTATCAATGATTTCTTGTTCTTTCTGTAAAGCTTTTTATTCTCTTTCTTCTTTCTTGCTTTTATGTTTCTTCAATGGTTAAGATAATAATTTAGTCTCACATTTGTAAGTTTTTTTCTAAAACTTATATACGAATTTTTCCAATCATCATGTTGCTTCATGAACCATTATGTTGGTTTACGAACCATCATGATGGTTCACCAACCATTATGATGGTTCACCAACCATTATGATGATTTAGTTTTGAAAGAGAGAGGGAAAGGGTCTTTGACCCATTTGAGTTCCATCATTTAATACCTAATAACTATTATCTTGGGTGCTTTTTATGAGACTCAAATCTATAAGTCACATGAGACATTAAATAGTCTAATAATCTCCCACTTGACCCATGTTATGACTTGGTAATCTAACAATAAAAATCTAAGTGCACACAATATATGGAATCGATCAAGTCATCCTTAATTGAATTAAGATGATGGGATCATGACGGTCACAAGTTATATAACATGATTCCTTCTATGTATCACATAATCAACTCAACTCAACAAACTTTAAGTGGCTAATACGGTAATTGTTATCTCACAAATAATAATTATTGTATACAATATAATATGAATAACCAGTTAGTGAGAAAAAACATATGACCGTAATTGAATTCACAAGTACTATAACAATTCGAGCAAGACAATTATATGTATTTATACATGTCAGAACGTTATGCTAACAAGGATTTATCTATAAGGCCCATTCGTTCAACATGACCAATAAATATTTTGGGTGGTAAGCCTTTCGTTAACGGATCCGCTATCATGAGATCGATACCAATATACTCATTGACACTTTATATTCTGCATTTCTTCTTTCACAGATAAATACTTCAAATTCATGTGTTTCACACTCTTTGAATATTTTTCATTCTTAGAGAAGAATACGACTGTGGAATTATCACAATAAATTCTTAACGGTTTGGTAATACTGTTGACAAGACCAAGACCTAAGATAAAGTTATGCAACTACAATCCATGGACCGTGATCTCAAAGCATACCACAAATTCAGCCTCCATAGTGGAAGTAGCAATGACAGACTGCTTTCTATTTTTTTACGAAACTGCTCCTCCAGCTAATAGGAACATGTAATCGAATGTAGATTTTTATGAGTCTACACAACTAGCATAGTCTGAATCCGAGTAACCTATCACTTCGAGATGGTTTGATTTTTTATATATAAGCATATAGTCCTTGGTGCCTTTTAAGTATCTAAGGACTTTCTTTGCAGCTTTCTAGTGGTCCATTCCAAGATTGCTTTGATATCGTCCTAGCATTCCAACAGTAAAATTGATATCTGACCTAGTACATGTTTGAGCATACATTAAACTACCAACTATTAACGCATAAAGAATAGACTTCGTGTCCTTACATTCCAAATCGTTTCATGGACATTGCGTTAGACTAAATTTGTCCCCTTTCTGAATTGGAACTATCCCTGTGGAGCATTTTTTCATTTGAACCTTTATAATACTTTCTCGATATAACATTTCTGAGACAATCCTAACAATCCTTGTGATCTATCCCGGATTATTTCTATTCCTATCACATAGGATGCCTAACTCATATCTTTCATTTCGAAATTATTAGAGCGAAAATTCTTTACATCATGCAACAAAACAATATTATTCGCAGCAAGAAGGATATCGTCAACATATAGGACTAATATAATGAACTTGCTCCCACTAAC
>JANIJH010000224.1:62966107-62994155 GCA_024520975.1 Erythroxylum areolatum | reverse complement strand
ACTTTGGTGACTAACAAGCTTTCCATGCAATAAACATTTAATTGGACAATTATCATACATGAAAAAATTTAATTTAATTAGTTTGGTCACTTTGGTGACTAACAAACTATTATTAACATCCATAATGTCATGTATTACACTCAACATTTAACAGAAAATTTTAATTCCAACTATTACATAATATAAAATATTCAAAGTACCAAAGAAATATATAATATGGCATTAATTTTCAAATTTATATTATGTATAGAAAATAGATCGATTATGAATTAAATAATCCATTATATTCCATCAAAATATTATTTTTACTTAGGGTTAAAGTCTATAAATATTTACTAACCCTATGTTGTCCTTTAATGGCCAAAAGGCCTAAACAATCAATCCATAATTTGATTTTTGGGCCTGGAAGCCTGTTTGATGCGTTTAGCGCCAGCGTCTGCCCACGCAGATGCAACGTCTGGCACGTGCAGCGTTTGGCGAAGCTGTACGCACCAGACGCTACACCATCATCTTCCTACAACGCTTCTGGTTTTGTTATGTTTTTTTTAACTATTCTTCTTTCTCTTCCTACGTTGCTCTTTATTTCTCTTCATATGTTACTCTTTTTATCACAAACCACCCCAAGCCTTACCAAGATCATCTCTTGTTACCATTATAATCACAGAATGGTTCCTTTTAAAAAAAAACGAAAACTTTACGGTTTAGATTTTTGTTTCTATCTTCTGTATATTACCTTTAATCTAAACCATCTATCCATAACCATTATGCGTCGGTTAACATAAAAAAAAATCATCAAAACGAAAATCACTTTTCCATTTCATTAATACCAACACCGAAGGTTTGTTTTCATGGTAGAAGGTTTGTTTTCATGGTAGTGCAACATATCGCAACTTCATAAACGAATAGAAATAATGCAACACTCTATCCATACAAAACAACAGAAAAACAAACGATACACTGTAGAAAATAAATCATGCAATACCGTGACTCTGATACCAATTGAAAGACATTTATGGATCGATGTTTGTAGGCATACCTGTATCCATGATTTCTTGTTCTTTCTGTAAAGCTTTTTATTCCTTCTCTTCTTTCTTTCTTTTATGTTTCTTTAATGGTTAAGATAATAATTCAGTCTCACATTCATAAGTTTTTTCTAAAACTTATGTACGAAATTTTCCAATCATCTATTGCTTCACGAACAATTACGTTGGTTACAAACCATGATGGTTCACCAACCATTATGATGATGTAGTTTTGAAAGAGAGAGGGAAAGAGTCTTTGAACCATTTGAGTTCCATCATTTAATACCTAATAACCATTATCTTTGGTGCTTTTTATGGAACTCAAATCTATAAGTCACATGGGATATTAAATAGTTTAACACGACAATTGAAGAAGATGAAAAGAGTGAAGAGATAATGAGATGAAGAAGCTTATAGAATAAGAGCAAGAGTAAGAGTTGTTGCATAGAATCAATTGAGTAGGCTTTCAATCATGTAATTCCTTCAATCTTAGTATCAATGTTTGAGGATGACAATTCTGCCATAAATGGTTTTAGAACTTTTTTTTTTGCTTTAGAAGCAAGACATAGTATAACTCTGTAAAAACATATAGATAAATCTATATGTTAAAAGTCAACAATAATTATCAAAGTCTATTTTTTATGTGATAGAAATTCAAAGACTTGACCAAATATTGTGTTATAGAAAGATAGACATTTAGCATAAAGAAAGCCAAGTTAAGTGTGTGGTTGAAATTGTTTGTAAACTAGTATAAATAGATGTGTTTGGCCTTAGTCAAAATCATCCCAAAATTGTGAGTGTTAGTGAGAGTGAGAGCTAGAAGTTTCTAGCAACATATTATGAGAGTAGTAACGTGTTGTAAATTAATAGTATTTGCATGATTCAAAGTATGTTTTGTACTTGCCACTTTGATAGATTTTGTACATAAAAAATAATCACTATTTTACTACTTTGTTTATGAGTTAAGAACTTATTAATAAAAGTTCATATTTGATAGTATTTTTTGTTATCAAAATTCTCTCCAAGTAAACAACAAGTGGTATCAAAGCAGGCGGTCAAGGACCAACATCAGAAAAGGCGAGCATGGTCAGACACCGATGTACCAAAGGAAAGCACATAGTCTGGGAGTGTAAAGTTATTGTCAATGAAAAAACTTGGTTATTTGAAGACATTATGAAGTCACTATAGCAGATCTAGTCAGTTCATCCACCTCAATTGAGAAGCTCAATCACATTAATTATAGTAACTGGAGTATCCATATCCAGTTTTATTTGTTGGACCAAGATTAATGGAGTTTGTTGGTGGTCAAGAAACTACTCCAATTGATCCGGAGGAGCGCAGAAAATATAAGACCAAGTGTGGCAAGGCTATGCACACTTTCGATAACTATCGAAGATAATCTTTTATAGTATATCAAAGACTCTAAGACACCAAAGGAAGCTTAGGATGCTTTCACGACATTGTTTTCAAAAACAAATGAAGTAAAGATGCAGAGGCTTAAGAATGAGCTTCTAGCACTAATATAGCGGGACATGACAATTAGCCAATACTTTAATAAAAGTAAAGATAGTATGTTCCCAGATCTCCTAATTGGATCCAGAAAATGCAATTGCTGCAACGAGGATGAGAAGAAATATTATTCATTGTCTACGACCAAAATATAATGCTATTGTCATTACTACTCGTGGATGGGCTCAAGAATAAACTTTGACAAAGTTGGAAATTTTATTAGTTAATAAAGAACCACTAGCTAAACAAATGTTTGGAGTTACAAGTAAAGATGACGAGAAAGCTCTCTACATGAACAAAAGAAATTTTAAAGGGAAAGAAAAGGAGAAAAAAGCCAGTGGACGGACAAAGAACCTTCAAAGTAGAAACTTCAAGCATAACGGAGCAAGAATAGACAAGTGCAACAATGAACAACTTGATAAGCAACATCAGAAGAAAAATGATAAATGCTACAATTGTGGTAAGAAAGGTTATTTCACTTGAGATTGTTGCCACAAATAGTCTGAAGGCAATGTTGTGGCTTCAACCCATATTGACAATGAGGATGAATGGAATCTTCATACCTAGGAAGCAATAAAAGAATAAGTAAAAGTTGAAGAGGAGGAAAGTATCCTCTCATAGTTACTAAAAAATCAAGCCTTTGTAGTTGCTCATGATAATGTATTAAACTACAAGAATGATTGGATCGTTGACTCTAGGAGTTCCAATAATATGAATGGAGATAGCAACAAGCTTCTGAACCTATCAAAATACAAGGGAAGAAGAGTTATGGTGACAGCTAACAACTCCAAAATATTGATCACTCACATTGGAAAAATATTTATTGTACCTCTGTTCAACTCACACCAGGTACAACTACCAAATGTTTATCATGTACTTGGAATGAAAAGAATTTACAGTCAGTATCCCAGTTGACATCTTTTGGTAATTTTGTGGTGTTTGATCTAGATGATGTCAAGGTGTGCCGAAGTGTGAAGATCATGAGTGAGCCAATCATGGAAGGAAGACGGCTCAAGTCCATCTGTATGATGAATGCTCAAGCAGCATATGTGGATAAAACAAGAAAGAATGAGACAACTAATATTTGACATGCTTAACGAAGTCATGTCATCTATCACAAGATAAAGACAATGATGAAGCAGTCAATGATCAAAGGGCTTCCTTAACTTGAAGTTAGAGAAGATAAGGTGTGTGAAGGATGTAAGTATAGTAAAGCCCATCAATTGCCATATAGAGAGTCTAAGTTCAAAGCTAAAGTACCACTGGAGCTAGTTCACTCAAATGTGTTTGTCTCAGTAAAACAATCATCAATTAGTCATTTTTGATACCTGATTAAATTTATTAATGATTTTTCTAGATATGTATGAGTAGACTTTCTAAAAGAGAAGTGAGAAGCTTTAAGCAAATTCAAGGAATTTAAGAAGAGGGTTGAAAAAGAATTAGACAACAAACTACAATGCCTTCCCACAGATAATGGAGGGGTGTACACATCAGCAAAGTTTGCACATCACATAACATTAAGTCATTAATAATATGATAAAATACAAATATTATCTTTTTATGAATTGTTATTACCTCCAACACATTACATATATAAGATTTAACAATTCAACACCATTATCATTTTTTCACCAAAGGTTGATTTGGTTATTCTTCAACTTAATAAGTTTCACAAGTTTGATACGATTCAAAATCAAAAGGATATATGTATCCTTGTTTGTAACTTTATGATTCTCAACAAGTTAGTTTAACCAATATGACATAAAAGGATAGTCTTGGTTACCTAACTTTATATTCTTACCTCTTATATTAAGTATAACTCTCCGTTGGTCCAATATATATAAACTATTTGTATAGATTTGGAATAACTATTTTTGGTAAATAATATATCTCTTATCATGTCTTGAACATTATAGTAATGTTGAATTCAAATTCAGTATCATATATATAAACCATGAATTAAAAATATATATGATCTCTATTATATCACGTCTAGGCAGGAAAATTCACTCAATCATTTGCTTCCTTCGCAATTATTAAGTAGTATTAAAACATAGGAATCCTTATATAGGATACTTTGGAGATCTCAAGTCAAACGATCATTTATACAATCATCACAATAGAATTTTCATAGATATACAAATAATATTCCAAATGAATTTCATATATGAAGTTAGTTCAGTAAACTTCTTCTCTAATAAGCACCGAAACATTTATTTTAGTATCTCTATACTTTAATATATGAGATCAATTATTTTCTTTATAAGGGTAAAAAAAATAAACATGTGCTAGTCTTTTTACACTCTACTAATGTTTAATCTCAATAGAACAATGACTAGGAATAGTTTATGAATAATACATAAATGCAACATGAATCTCATAATTATAATCTCATCATTGTTTCATTTGCAATATACATTTATTATATATACTTTATCATATACATCAAAATATGTATAAGATAAAAAATGTCTTTAAATAATTATATCACTAAACTATAATCAACTGATTAGCTATAAAGCATAAACTCACAAATAGTTGTTTATGTTTTTACGTGGAGATTCCCTTGCTCAATTTCTAGGCAATTAAATTAGGGAGTTGGGAATGTTTACAAGTGGATGAGAAAATTGAATTTGAGAATTAATTAAAGTTAACTTATATTAATCATTTTTAATTATAATTTAGAAATATAATCATTATTTAAAAATAATTTAAATTAATTTAAGATCATTTCAAAAAAATAAGTCTCATTGTGTCATCTGTGTGGCACGTAAAATAGTGAATCTTATGCTATAAATAAAATATAATAAATTTGTTCCATGTTAATGATGTTGTGATATATTGCAAGTGAAGGCTTAACTTTATCTAAATTTCTTTTTCCTCAAAATTTATTTTGAAAATTTTTAGAAATACTATAATTTATTTTAAACACTCTAAAATATTAGAGTTTAATTTAAATTTTGATTAAAAATTAGAATTTTTTATTTTTTTACAATAAAATAACTGGTATCATTATTTTTTATCAAATAAAATTTTAAATAACATAATAATTTATTAATTTCAAACTATAAACTCGATCTAATTTAATATTGATGGACTCCTCCATTCCTATGCTTAACTCAAACCAATTAACTTGATATCTAAAGGACAAGTTTTCAAAGAATCAATCAAAATTTCTTCATCTTTTAATATTAGAAACTTTATCTAAAATCATTTCTTAAAGGATAAATTATATAAGTACATTAACAACATCTAGCTAATGTACAAAAGATGAGGCCCCTTGTTGAGATATCATAATACAAGTAGATCGTGTAAATCGTGCAATATGGGAAATGTGGGATAAACCTTTTTTTTTTCAATTTTTTACGTGTGATTCAGTCAATCTAGTTGTTTAATGGGTCATGTTACCCATTAGTTGTTAGTGGAGTACCTTTAGGATTTAGAATTCTTTGTAGTTAGAACTAAGGTGGTTGCTACAGACTTTGTATTTAAATGTTTCAATTGGGGGGAGAGGGTCAACTTAAGTTACTGGTTTATTCTCATCAAAAGTAGAATTTTTGCATATTTGTTTCTGCATTTTTTCTTTTCTCTTTTCATTTGTTCTAGCAGGTTTTGGTTGTGACCTATCAATTAGTATCAAAGCCATGTCGATGAACAAAGAACAAATCGAGAATCTTGAAGCAAGTCTAGGCAATTTGCAAGACGGAATGAGCCGAATGGAGCAAGGTCTTATCGATAAGCTTCATTTAATGGAAGAAGAGATTACTCGATTATCTGATGGAGTCCTTTCTCAAAAGGAAGGATTTGCTAGTAATTCCCTTGGTCGACCCACAAACACCCAAGAAGGAATCAAAAGAGCTGTAGAGGAGGTACGTCATATGTTCTCTTCTAAACTTGCAAAGCTTGAATTCTCGAGATTTGCTGACGGCGACCCCACTGAATGGTTTAGTTGCGTCGAGCAATTTTTTGAATATCAAGAAACTCCGAACTTGCAAAAAGTTCCTTTAGCCTCCTTCCACCTTAAAAGTGAGGCAAACCAATGGTGGCAATGGCTTCACAAGACATACATAGATGAAGGGCATTAGGTGATATGGGAAAATTTTTAGTCAAAATTTTGGACTAGGTTCGAGCCAATGGAATGTGAAGATTTCGATTAGCCACTTTCTAAAATCCAAAAAATAGGAACCTTGCAGGATTATCAAAGAGAATTTGAACTATTGGGCCCCCAAGTTCAGGGATGGACTCAAAAGGGACTAGTAGGAAAATTTATGGGAGGGTTAAGACCTGAAATTGCAGATGACATACGTATGTTCAAGCCCCAAACATTGAAGGAGGCCATAAGTTTGGCACGAATGAGAGACGAGAAATTAATTAAGGAATATAAGTTTGTTCAACCTCCACGACCTGTGCTTATAGCAAAACAATTGTCCTGGGACGAAATACAAAAGAGGTGTGCACAAGGACTTTGCTTCCATTGTAATAAAAAATTTACACCTGGATACAAGTGCAAGGGACATCAATTGCTCTTGTTGGAAGGAGACAATGCAAACAATGAGGACCATATCGTTGAAAGGCATGAAAGTCGAGTTGTAATTAACTTCAACCTTGAGGACAAGGTTGCAGTAAAAGGGGAGGGCAATGTTGAGATGTCACAATACAAGTAGATCATGTAATCATGTAATATGGGAAATGTGGGATAAACCTTTTTTCTTTAATTTGTTGCGTGTGATTCGATCAATCAAGTTGTTTAATGGGTCATGTTACCCATTAGCTATTAGTGGAGTACCTTTAGTATTTAGAATTCCTTGTAGTTAGGACTAAGGTGGTTACTGCAAACTTTATATTAAACGTTTCAATTGTCAATGTTAGGGTGGGGAATTTTTTAGCATCAACTTAAGTTATTGGTTTATTCTCACCAAAAGTAGAATTTTTGCATATTTGTTTCTACACATTTGCTTTTCTCTTCACATTTGTTCTAGTAGGTTTTGACTGGGACCTATCAATTGGTATTAAAGTCATGTCGACGAACAAAGAACGAATCGAGTATATTGAAGCAAGTCTAGAAAATTTGCAAGATAGAATGAGCCGAATGGAGCAAGGTCTTGCCGATAAGCTTCGTTCAATGGAAGAAGCGATTACTCGATTATCTGATGGAGTCCTTTCTCAAAGGGAAGGATCCGCTAGCAATTCCCTTGGTCGATCGACAAACACCCAAGAAGGAATCAAAGGGGCTATAGAGGAGGGACGCCATATGTTCTCTTCTAAACTCGCAAGGTTTGAATTCCTGAGATTTTCCAACGGCGACCCCACTGAATGGTTTAGTCGCGTGGAGCAATTTTTTGGGATATCAAAAAACTCCAAACTTGCAAAAAGTTCCTTTAGCCTCCTTCCACCTTACAAGTGAGGCAAACCAATGGTGGCAATGGCTTCGTAAGACATAAATCAATAAAGGGCAATAGGTGACATGGGAAAATTTTCAGTCAGATTTTTGGACTAGGTTCGAGCCAACTGAATGTGAAGATTTCGATGAGCCACTTTCTAACATCCAACAAACAGGAACCTTCGGAGATTATCTAACAGAATTTGAATGATTGGGAAACCAAGTACAGGGATGGACTCAAAAGGGACTAGTAACATTCATGGGAGGGTTGAGACATGAAATTGTAGATAACATATGTATGTTCAAGCCCAAAACATTGAAGGAGGCCATAAGTTTAGCACGAATGAGTGACGAGTAATTGATTAGGGAACAAAAGTTTGTTCAACCTCCACGACCTATGCTTATAGCAAAATAATTGTCCTGGGAAGAAATATAGAAGAGATGTGCACAAGGGCTTTGCTTCCATTGTAATGAAAAATTTACACATGGACATAAGTGCAAGGGTCATCAATTGCTCTTGTTGGAAGGAGGAAATGCAAACAGTAAGGAGGATATCGTTGAAATTCATGAAAATCGAGTTGCAACGTTGAGATATCACAATACAAGTAGATCATATAAATCATGCAACATGGGAAACATGAGATAAACCTTTTTTCTTCAATTTGTTGCGTGTGATTCGGTCAATCTAGTTGTTTAATGGGTCATTTTACCCATTAGCTATTAGTGGAGTACCTTTAGTATTTAGAATTTCTTGTAGTTAGACTAAGGTGGTTGCTGCAAACTTTGTATTAAACATTTCAATTGTCAATTTTAGGGTAGGGAGAATTTTTTAGCGTCAACTTAAGTTATTGGTTTACTCTCACCAAAAGTATAATTTTTGCATACTTGTTTCTATACGATTTCTTTTCTCTTTACATTTGTTCTAGCCGATTTTGACTGGGACCTATCATCCTTGTTGCGGAATCTAGATTCTATGAATTAATGGTGTCATTTGTTTCAACCAAAGTGGGCATCGGTTCAACAGACTTGTATCAACAATTCTATAATGGTAGCGTGGTTTCCTGCTAGAATCGAGGGTGTGGCTAAGCCTAAATTGCAGTACAAAATCCTGATCAACAATTTTTGCTTTGTTAAATTGAATCTATTGAACTCCTCGAGTTATTACAAAGAATTTAGAATAGTTTGATTGGCATGACATTTATCGATTGTACACTTTCCCTTGCACACCAACCCTTTCCTCCCTTCTTGGGTTAGTGATTGCAAGTTGTGTGCTTGAAAAAGAATGTAGAACCATGTGGATGTTTATTTTGATTACTATGCTAAATTGAATGAAATATGGGCCTGAAGAATTAAGCATCAGCTGGTGAGATCCAGTGTCTCCCATTGACGAAGCTCTTGGCGAGAAATTTATGGGCCAAGTCATATTCTAACTCTCTTGCCCATGACACACCTCTCACTGCCTCAGCTCCTGGTCCCCAGCATTTGAAGACTCCAAAGAACACAGTCCTGAAATTAATTAGCAATTTTTGAATTAGAAAATCTTCCACAATGACACTGGTAACCAATGAAGAGAATAAAAAATCGTTGAAGTAACTTGTTCTTGTTGTGGACGTGGTCCCAATCATCCCAACCACCGTGTGCAACCACGTCTTCGAAGTATGTGTAAGAGTAGACTATCCTCGAGAATTGGCCCATGGCCCTTCCCACATACAAAGGCCCAGTGCCGGTCACTCTACACCCTACAAACGCAAAGCCCGTTTTCTCATCCGGCGAGTTCCTGTCTTGGGCAGCGATGGATCCGAATCTCGTCGCTATTGAGTGTAGCTCGCAGTCCTGGCAAATCACATTAAGACGAGTCTTTAGACACAGTGGATGTTAACTTTCCTTAGGAGATAAGCATAAATAATTGAAAATGAAAAGTAAATTCCAAAACTACGTTTGTGAAATAGACTTGAGGTGTTCCGTAAACACTGTAATCATTATACTTTACAGTCGACTTTTTGGCAGATAGGATGAAACTTCGGTGAAGACATCAAAAGGCTAGCTGCTTTTGTCACTTTATTTTGTAGACCTGACAATCACAGTGTAAAACACAGAAATGGGAACATCCTTTTCCCTCGCTAAAACCATGTTACGGTATTGTCAATGTCTGTCCTTCTCAGGTCACGGGGAGCAATTTCCTTCTTTTAAATGTACTGGCAATTAATTCATGTCGACATAGTAAATGAAAACGAGATATGGTAGGTGATCATTACTTTGTACATGGAGCGGCCATTCCCAAAAATGAAGTCTATAGAGCCTTCAATGTAACACTCCTTGAAGTAATGTCTTCCTGCGTCGTCGCAGAGAGTGTCTTGTGCACCATAGAATCCACAGCCGGAGAAGTACGCCTTGTCCCCAGATATGCGAAATGCTGCTGCTTGCCATCCCTGCATGCCTGGCATGGGTGCTGGTGCTGTGTTCTGACCAAATTTATTTTCAAGCATCAAAGTTTTTCACGTACAATTTATGCTATTTATATATGACAAACACTGATCATTAAGATGTTATCTTCTAATTATAAATCAAACTGACTTAAGCTAATTTATTTGCAGAAAGTTTGTAAATATAGGTTATATCATGGACGTTTATTTAACGCTGTATATATATATATATATACTGTAAACCAATGTGATCCAAAGAATCTCTTTATGCTGTGTTTTACAGAAAGATACAACTTGGTGCCTTTGGCAGAGGCACTGCATAGCTTCACTAGGTTTGTCCACGGATTGTAGGGTTTATTCAACTGTATGGGTACTGGACGATTAAGACAAATTGATATTCTTTTTCTCTAGTCTGATGGGTACTTAATATCATATATTGGGTTAGGAAACTTAAAGAATCAATTTGAGTAGTCTTTCTGTTTTCAAACATCGTAATCTATTCTCAAGCATAAAATTCATACGTTTACGTCAAGAACAAATTCAGTAATCGTACCACTAAAGCCAGGCCTGAGCATAAATGCTCAAGATATATATATTGCATGTGTATGTTTCGTAGAAAACGGTTTGCATCTTTCGCACTAAATTCTTCATACCTTGAAGCTTATGTTCCTAGCTGAGAAGTAATTGGCAAAAACAGTAACGGAAGCTGTCCTGTAAGTACGCAACAGTTCACCCTTTGGACCAGGATCACATGCTCTGTCGTGCCATTCAATGATGGTGACGTCTCTCCCCGCACCTTGGAACGTGATGTATGGTTTGGTCGCCGGTACCACCACTTTCTCGCTGCACAAACACCCATAATATCGTAAGTAATGAAGATAGCGTGCTTGCGTACAAGAAGATGAAGAACTAAAACAAAAACTTGGTTACATACATATAATAACCAGCGCTTATCAATATCAGCACATTTTTCGTATTGTTCTCAGGAACGGCGTCAACAGCAGCTTGAACTGACTGGAACCCTCCATCGCCTTTAACATCAACGGTGATGACCAGGTGGCCGACCGGTCCGACCCACTTGTGGTGGTGCTTGGCAGAGTTTGTAGAGGCAGTGTCGTGAGTGACTGAGTTAGACCTGTACCTGTAAATAGAACTCGTAACCAAACATGGTGCATGCAACAATGCTAAAGTCAAAACGAAAAAGAAGTAGAAGAACGAAATACGACTAAGAGAAGACATTAAAAATATAGATCATTAAAGTAATAGAATGATATAGAGAGGAGACACGCCGAGGTGCGAAGAACGTCTCTATGATATGGGTTTGATTTGAAGAGGTTAAACTTCAAGGAACAAATGTATACTGCCAGTGTACAGAGAATAGGGACAGAGTCACGGAGATACACATTTATAATCTTCTTCTATGAGTTGTAGACAATGTATAATTTTGTTTTGGTATTACGGTTTCTAGCTTCTAACGGTCATCTGTCTATTCATTTTTATTTGTTACCTTACAACTGGAAGTTTTGCTTGGTTAGGTCTCTAGGTCTGGAGTGCAGACGAGTTTCTGGCGTCTTAATTGCTTTAATAAGATATCTTCCTCATGACTCCACGCCATTTTTTTAGAGCAGTCCTAACCGCGTGTAGTGGTCAAGTCAGACACCTGTTTATCGCTAGATTTATGTAGTTGTCATCCTTGAGTCTTGATATCGACTGTTAGCCATGGATCTATGATTGATTTATAACAACGTAGTTTTTAAGAATGAGAAGACATCAGAAGAATCTGACATTGAAGTTAGTTCATATATGCTGCTGCCCATGAGAAGAAATTCATTTGTTCACCTAAGATGATTACTACAAGCATTAGCGTTACGGTTACCCTAAAGAAAATTTAATTTCTGTTCTTGAGCAATTAGGCAACTCTAGTTAGTCCTGGACTCCCAACACCAAGGAGATGTGTGTTGAGAAGACAAAAGCCATAGCTCCAGGGCAGTCCAGATACAACATGCCAAACACAGGAATCGTACATATATTATAACCACGCAATTTCTGCGAACCCATGCGAACTAGTAGTATAACCCCATTTTAGTATATTCCTACATGCTAATTAACATTTAAAATGTTATCTACTTAATGAAGGCAAGTGACCCACTTGTGGTCCTTGAAAACTATAAAACGGTCGCCTTGGCTCGACATCGTGGTGGTGCAGTGCCTGATCAATTATGGTCCAGGTATGGATATATAGTATTTTGTATTGTAGCTGGGTACATTTATAACCTGGTCCCCAGTTATTTGCTTTTATAAGGAAACAGCTTTTTGAACGTTGGGGTGTTTGGGTCTCGATTAGAAAAGGTTTCTGAATTAAAAGGACAAGCTTTGTCCAAGCTCATGTATGCAGGGAATATAGAAATTACTCGTGATGATTGGACACATCATAGCTTGTTAATTCCAAAGGGTCGTGACTCGTGCGAGACAAAAGCAGGCCTGGATTTGGGACCATGAATCCTGTGATAGCTTTGAAGTGCTGCTCTACAAAACTATACGCGTTTGTTTCAGATTCCAACTTAAGAGTTCGTGTTCAAGTTTTATTTTCGACACACGCAGGCAAAGCAAAGAAATTTCTCCAGAGAAGCAGAATAAGCAATTTTGGATTACAAACACAATGGATTTATTTTGTTTATATAAGTTATAAAAATTACTATGAATATAAAAAACAAAAATAGAGATCATTACTAGTATTTATTTCAGTGGCTGAATAGGTAAGGCAACTAAAATATAAACTACAACAATGTGAAGAAGAGATGAGACGCGAAAATAAGAGAAGTTGACGTTTTAAAAAGGTGTAATTAGTGCATTGCCTTTCTATACCAAGGTTGATTAAAAAAAGACTTAGGCCTGATTGGCCCAACAAATTATATTAGCTTAATTAACCAGTGAATTGTATTAACTGTTTGTTAAAGATGTTTAGTAAAACTAATAGTTTATATATAAAATGATTTATAAGGATATGAATTAAAAAAATATAAGGGTATAAATATTATAAATCTTATCAACCTGTTTGATTTAACGGCTAGAATAGATAAGGAATAGAATAGTTATTCTTAGGAATAGAAAAGATGAAGAATAGAATAGCATAGGTATTATTTTATTTGGTTTACTGCTAAAGAATTTCTATGTCAGTGTTTTGTTTGAAAATATAAACTTAGAATGACAAAAGAATAACTAACAAAAAATAAAAATATCGTTATCCTTATTATCCTTATTATTATTATTATTATTATTATTAATTATATTTATTATTATTATTAAATTCCTTATGGTAAAAAAAAAAGTGAAGCGTGTTGAAAGCTGTCAAACAGCAGTCCACCTTCTCTATCACGATCGTGCTTATGCACAGTCATGCACTACCTGATAATTCCTTATTTATTTCTTAAAACAGATTTTCGAGTCAATTTTGCATGGCTATTTTGACAAAAAAAATGAAGTATTTAGGCAATACATTCTTCTAAACAAATGTTTCATTATGTCTTAAGTTTCTAATGGCACCAATTTTATACAGTTTGGTTCAATATTCTGCAAGTTATACTCAAAATATTACAAGATATTCTCAAACTGCAATAACACACTGTACTCAATTTCAAGCTAAATTTTGAAACTCTTAAAGACAATTCAATTTCAATTTCTTCATGAAAAATATAGTCATATGTCTCTGGTTTAATCTAAACTTAAAATCATCTCATTTGGATATCTACATATCAAGGTATGACTAAAATACAGATGCATGTTCAGTGAAAAAGTTACAACAAACATACTCCAGAAATTTTTCTTTCAATTTTCTATATTTTCAACTCCTACATGTTACATTTACAACATCTTATGCATAGTTCATCAACTCTACATTATTTCGTCTTTATTTTCACCTCAATTTTAGATCAATATCATTCATAAACAACTCATAAACTATAGTTGATCATAAACATAAAAACAGAACATCAACATATACATACATTCATCAAATTTCTGCACACATTCAACTCTATTATCGTGATCATTTTATCTTCAAACTATCATCATATATGTTTGTAAGTCACCACCATGCATGACTAGCATTTAAGTTAAATGCTGGTCACGCACCTTATTGCGTGGCTAGTGACCATACAAATTCATGTACACTAAAATGAAACAAATGATTTGAAGTATACTTGAAGTAAATGAAGTTATGTAACTTACTTTTTTTTACAGTTTAACATAAACATAATTGTCATATTAAAGTATTTTAAGAATTTTTTATGACTTGTTTCAATTGCTAATAACACCATTTATTCAATATTCAATTTAAAGTTCACTATAATTAAGTTAAGTTATAATCTACTATTCTAAAGAAGTTAAATTATGCCATATTGGTTTACATCACAACAGTTACTTATGTATTCACTTAATATCCTTTTATATATATACTGTTATATATATATTTCTTTACTTATGTTTGAGACTATGTAGTGCTATATATGTCTTACATTTATTTCTTTTCAACTTTAAGCCTTATTCTCTTATTTCATATCTAAAAACCAACAACAATTTATCAATTCTTCAACAAGTTTGTTGAGGATGAAGTTCTATTAAGACCAGTAATAATCTTCTTTCTAGAGAAAACGAGAAATGAGACGATAATGACTAAGGGCAAAATTGACATTATAGTAAAGGGTAATTAGTTGATAGCCCTAAATGCTACTTACAAGGAGCTTCTAAAAATTTAGCTGGTTGGGTTGAAGTCAACCCAACCAGCTTATAATGGAACAAATTAAATAACTTCTTAATAAAGTTAATCAACTGGTTTTGGTCAACCAAGGCCTTAAACTAGTAAAATTGTTCCTTTGTAGCTATAAGGTCATAGATTTAAGTAACAAAAACAGCCTCTTTGTAGAAATATAAGGATAAGACTATGTTCTTCATGACCCTCTCGGACCAGCAAAACGGAAAGCTTTGTGCATTGAGTATATTAACATTAACTTTGACATTGATATCGAATTTAAAAAAATGATAATTAAAAACTCAAATTTTTAATTTTTTTTCCAATTCTAACATGATGATATTATATCTGTTAATATTGCTAATGTGTTGTTTAATTAAACCATGTCATTTTGGTGAAAAACTTTATTAGTTTAGTTAAATAACTTAATGAAACTTATTTAGTTAGTTTAATTAGATCTTACGTGTATAAATATTAAAGGTACCTATCATATGTGAGAAGACTATAATTACAAAATTTTCATTTTTTTAAATTAAGCCTTTTATATATCACGCGCTTATTTCATGTTACTCCGCCGTATCATATCATTATCGTAATGACGTTACGGTACGAGTTTCTGGGGAAATCCTCATTTTGTATGTGGACCTATAAAAGCAATGTAGTTGTTTTGAATTTGACACCACCAATGGCCCTAGGCTTGGGATGTTACTTGTGACCGGTGAAGCTACGAGGAAGAATAGTTTATAATCATTTCGATAACAATATAAAGTCAGGAACAAAAATCAATTGATAATAGTTGGAAAAATATTTGGCCATCTGTTTGGTCTGATGAGTTGAAACTACAATCCAAGTAACTAAGATGGCAACAAATGTAAGAGTCCTGTGTGGTCCTGACAAGACCAGTCGTCTATCTTCTCCCAATCAAGAGTGTAATGAACTCTTGTGCTCTCCGTCCCTCTCCATGTATATACATCCAATAGTCAATAATGGTCATGTCAAAACAAGTGAAGAGGCTCCAACCTCTTCTGAATGATTCAAAGAAGATAATGGGGTGGATCAACGATAATATCAACCCAATTTAGGGAAGAAGACTTCCCTTTCAACAGATGCTTGAAGGCATGCCATGACTTTAACCAATGATAACCAGACAAAAGGGGCACAACAGAATGCATAACCAAAAATGGCCAAAGCCCTTATAATCCCGCTTGCATACCATGGACATGCCATAACCAGAAGAACACCCGATATCCCCACCCAAGGAGTTAAAACTTGTAATGTTGGCAGCATAAATGCATTGATCGCCACTGAGCTAAGCGCGAATGAGCCCAGCAAATACAGTCCCCAGCCAAGAATTGGATGAATTGTACAAGGGATGACGAAGAAAGGTACTACATAGGCTGCCAGGATCGACCATATGGCCAACAGTTTAAGACCAGCTTGAATGAAGGAGATGTTCTTGTCATTCCGTCGATAACAAAGCTTGGAGATACTTGGTCGTGCTAGACGTGTCACAGCTATTATACCCAAGTAGACAATCGCCTGTATAATTACCATCGGCAGTTCTGCTCCATATCTGCATAAGGACCTGGTGTTACAATGTTTTTGCCAAAGAAGAAAAGAGTAGGTTGAGAAATGACTTTGTATTTACCCGAGATTTTGACGACGTTTTTCGTGCCATTGAAGGCCTAATGGTAGAACAGGCCAAGACCACCAGTACCAAGGTTTCAACCATGGTGCGCCTGGGAAGGTAATCACACTGTTTGGTCCGCATGGTACATTCCAACGAAGTCTAAGATCTGAGATCATAAACACAAGTTAGATGTTGTCAGGTGAACATTGTTTTGAAGTTCTTCAAGCAACTAGTGGTATTTGATCTTATACTCACAGTAATAAGTGGCCTCCATTTGGTAGCCTAATGGAAGTCTGTACTGCCCGCTGAGTTTGGTACCATTAGAAGGTGGATTAAACATCGGCTTGTCAAGCAAATCTGGGAAGTAGCCACCAATAAAACCTTGATCTGCACCATCTGGGTTATCTTTGCCAACCTCTAATTGATGAATCATGTCGTTGAAAACTACCTTTGATGGCTGGAATACACAAATCATTAACACAAAATAAATTGATGTTTCTCCAAGTTTTGCAAGCAAGAACCACCATAACTTGGATTAACAATGTGTTTAAAGTAGGTTTGACAGTTATGGCCTACTTAATGACTTGTAAGCGCTGATTTTTTGTTACTTTACATATCAAATAAATGACTTGGTTCATGAAACTCCAAGAGAAGTAAAAAGAGAACTCACCTCTAACACGAATAGGCCAGTGTGGAAGATACACGGGTTGATGAAGACTGCACAAAACTGTCCACACTGGAACAACTCATCAGTCTTTTGCAGGAAGAGGTTATCAGCATCAAGCATGACCACCCTCTCATAGTCAACCAAGCTCCACGCATAGAGCTTGTTCAGTGTTAGCTTAAATCTCCTATCAAAATTAGGTTGGCCCTTGTAAGGATTATTCAAATTCTCCACTCTCACCACCTTGGCCCCGTCTTCTTGCTCCCTGTATCAAAAATGCAGAGCTTGTCAATCACTTAAAAGGCAAACTGTTGATGGTTCAGCCCTTAGAAATCATGACATTGGTTTGTTTTCTGAAGTCCATGAATCTTAGATGTTCATCAATCTCCAATATGCCAATTATCATTTCATACCCAACATAACAAAGTTGGAAGATGAGACTACTTGCGAAAAGAAGCCATAGAGAGTACTTGTTCAACATTTATTTGTCACGACTGGAATGGCAATCTGAAATCACGGCACATGGCAGAGATTTTAAAATAGCATTCAACATCTAACTTAATAGCTGTCTATATCAATATGAATGGAAATTCGGTATCCGACATATGCAGTTCCCGACCCCACTTACTTTAAAATCCATAATAAAAACTACGTGTAATCCAACTTAGGCTAAGTGGCCATATAGAAAATGTAAAACGTCAACAACTACGTCTTCTGATCGCACCCAAAGAACGGCCCATCTGTCTCCGAGTTCCTTCATTTGAAAATGTCTCTTTACTCCTTCTAAGTGGTTAAAGGCAATCGGGTAAAGTAGAGGTACGGACGTCCTCACAATAAAAGATGATAGAGTAGGCAATGGTGGTTGGTAAGAAAAAAAATTGCTCTCATCTAACACAAAAGTCTTCCCTCGTTTGGAAGAACATTGGGTGTATTCCAAAATCCAAATACCTGTGGGTCAGATCAGGTCAGGTCTCTCAAAGAGCTTCACACTTGATAGGAAAGAAAAAAGATGCAAGCTTTTCCATCTAACTCCATCGAGCAAATTCCACTAGCTCTTTTTTTTTTAAAAAAAAATTCCTAGAAGAAGCAAGAAAACTGCTAAAGCGAGTAACTTTTTTTTGTTTTTAGTTAAGAAAAAAAAAACTCAGAAGAAGCAAGAAACTGCTAAAGTCAGTAAACCCCATTAATGAAATAAACAGCTCCTGCAAGAAGCAAGAACCAATTAAATCCCCCATAGCAAAGAACCAGTTCCACCATTATAGACCTTGACTAATTACTATTGACACCCAAATCGATCCCAGTGAAAAGCTCTAAGCTTTCCAACTTTTATTCACCCCGTTAAAACAACCGACACTGACAGCGTTATAAACAGGAGTATTTGCTCCGGCAAGATGACAACTTTAACCTCGTTAAAGTAACCTGTCACCCGGCGACCAAGAAACGCCGGCCCCGGTCAATGGCGCTCACAAACAACTAAAAATTAAAACCCTGGAAATAAAAGGTGAGATGGAGAGACTTACAGGGCTTGAACCCAACGGAGAGGTACGTCGAGAGAGGCAATGACAACGAGATCAGCGTTCACTTGCAGACGAGAAAGCGATCTGATCATAACACGTGTTGCAACATAGAACTCGTAGTCTCTTGGGGTACCCATGTACATCATCGTGGCGTACGCATATCTGTGCCGGCTCGCAAGCTCCTTCTGTTGCTGCTGGTTTCTGCTTCTGATCTCTCCAAAGGCCGCCGTCCCGTGAACAAACAAACCCAATATCACCAACAAGAAGCTGCTCATCTTCATCTCTCTCCAACCCATCAATTTCCTGTTTAACAACTTCCTCTTTTGTTTAAACACGAAAATATCTTGCCTCGACAACTTCTTACAGAGCAGTCTCTGTTTTTTTGGCTCTTCCAGGCCTCTTGTCTTCTTCTTTTAATGTAAAGTTGCTACCTTTAAGGCAATATATACGTATATATAGAGAAACTGATTGAAAACTTAATGACAGGAAGAAAAGGCTCAGAGTTGGAATCTACAAAAGGAAGAAACAGACCTCATAAAGCGAATATTATAAGCATTTATGTAAAGGTAAAAAGGGCTTTAAAACAGCGAGGAGGTTTTTACTTATTTATATAATGTTTCAAATAGGATTTAACGAAAACGAAGAACATAGATCCTAGCTGTTGGCGAGTGACCAAACCAAACAGCGATTTTGCCAATACTACAAGTCCTTGTTGTCCCAGCCTTTTATAAGCATAGTTGGTCTTTGAAGTGTTCTTCATTGGCAACTTCCTGTACTAACACTTGACATGTGGAATGCTGTGACGAAGATTCTTAAGTTAAGGAGGTTGGTTTGACAAGATTTAGACTAGCTTTGTCTTCAGGTTTTTGCCTGTATAAAATCTAACCATGCTTTTTTCCTTTAACTAAGGAGAGTGCTTGTTTCCTTCACGTTACTGGGAAATGCAGGACTAGGGGTCAAATAAACGAAATGTGATTTTCTTTTAATTTCTCTCTTACCGTTTTTTGGTTTTCTTTTATGGTAATAAGTTACATGAGTCAGGGTCTTTTACAATCCGGCACTTTGATATTTGGGTCCCAACGCATAGTATATTGGAAGTATGTTCTTGGGCAACTAAAATATTAGGATAAGGATGCTATCAAATAGTCATCCTTTCCAAAGTGCATCAACGTATCTACTAGTTTTTGCGCGGCAAGCTCAATTGATTATCAGAAAAAAAAAGTTGAGTCTTAGATTTTAAATTCGAATCTTGAAAGTGATAATGTATAAGGTTATCCAATATAATAATTTCTTGTACGCATCGAATAATAGGTCACCTTTTTAATAAATTAAGTGAGATTAAACGGTGATTTAATCCCCTCGTAACTTTATCGAGCTAGAATGTGGGGATATTTAGAGTGGATGATTCCACCTTTTTAAGTGCAAAGAATTGGTTTTTGCAGTTCATTTACCTCAAACTTAACTGATCGAGAATGTCTCTAGCACTCCCGGCCTGTGAATGTTTATGATGGGAAGAACCATGAACCATGGATCGGTTGACTGCTTCCACTGCTCCAAATACAAATGCTCGGGGTAGAA
This sequence comes from Erythroxylum areolatum, assembly GCA_024520975.1. Classification (NCBI taxonomy): domain Eukaryota; kingdom Viridiplantae; phylum Streptophyta; class Magnoliopsida; order Malpighiales; family Erythroxylaceae; genus Erythroxylum; species Erythroxylum areolatum. Next base: position 62,973,685 of record JANIJH010000224.1, on the reverse strand, counting down.
AAGGTCAGCTCTCTGAGCTGGAGACGAATGGCGAGGCTATGCAACGCGGTATTAACGCATGGTTCATGACTTGTATGTACGTTAGTATTGTGATCTCTTTTAATAATTGATAAGTCAAATGTGTAATTACATTACAACAACACTATCGTTTCATTTTTTCTAATCCAAGGATAACGTGACATCAGATTGAGCATCTTCAATAATTTATCCTCTCAAACTAAGTGAAGATAGAGGATTTATGAAGAAAATAACAAATTCCGAAAAGTAGGATTCATGATTTCTATGATTAAAAAAAAAAGGATGAAAACAGTAATCGAACTCCACTAATGATAGTAAAATTTATTAAAAGCTTAGAGTTGAAAACAATCTCATTATAATCGATTTGAAGTCATCGATCAAACCCTTGTGTTTGTCCTTCTTTTCTTAAATTTCCTTCCACTAATGTCAGTTTCTAACTTTCTTTCTTCTACGCTTTCTCCTTTATGGATTGGCATCAAAATGTATGTGGTGGCCTTTCACTCGCACTAATGTCGGGTCATGAATTGAAAATACACAAAGATCAATTTCACTTCCACTCGTGGGAGCCCAAAGTGCCCGTTGCCATCTCGGAAAGATCATCCTCATTGACATCAGATCTACCGTTTTATCAATTGGCTAGTTGCGCTATGACCATGCACGTTCCAAGCGCCAATTCCTTAATCCTTGTTCTTGAGGATATGCCTGCCTTGCACTTATCTATAAGCTATGGTCCGTATTAGAAAATTAAGCTGATGAAGATCCTGTGGTTGCAAGCAAAAGGCCGGCTTCTCCTTGAAATCAGCTAAGCGTGTTGTGTTGTTGCACACTAAAGGTTCCGTCCGTTGACAATTGTAAATATAGAACATGACAAAGTTATATTATTTCTTTGAGTTTAGCTTACCCTAACTGAAGAATTTAATAATTTAGTAATCTATGAATAAAATCTTGGGCTCCATATGGCCTGGGGGCTATATATATCTTCACTAGATAGCATCACTTCCTTTGCTATTAATTAATTCGAATATATACGATAGATTAGTCACTGCAAAAATGTCATTAGCAATATGGCCTTAACCCTTAATATTTAGAAATCAAATATGATGATCGTTTGCGTAATTCAGATGTGGTGATGAACTATTTTGTTCAGCCACCACTTATCTTTATGCTGCTACAAAATCTGTAATTCTGAGGTCAACTCTACTATAGAGCTCTTAATTATTATGGAACCAAAAAATGAAACCTGAAGTATTCATATAATTACGCTTCCCATATAATATATGGCTGTACTATCTGAATTTTGTCAAGTGCACAACTAGTGGTACGACAATTACGGAGCCTAATAAAAACTATTGACGTATGCTTTTGAAATTGAAAGCGTCTGGACGTGAGATTCAATTCCTGTTTTAAAATGGGGTGCTTGTAGGATATTGTTTTCTTTCTTTTAATGTCTGAATCAATCTTGAAATCACACCTACTCTTTCTTTGCGTATAATATGTACGCCAAAAGAATCGGAAAGGTGTTATACGCTAGTTACTTCGTCACGTAGTAGTAGATGAAGTTATTGAATATAGACTCGGTTAGCTTCTTAATTAGGTTTGGATCCTGATAACACAATATTCTAAGTGTGTCTAATTATTTATGGTCGCGAGCTAATTGCTTATTTCTCATTAATCTCAACAAATTATTGTCTGAATTGGGCTGATGAAATATTTTCTCAGTATCTCAACCATGTCCAGAGCTTGGTTATTAAGTATAGACCATTTCCATTTCTCAACTGCAGCTTTTCAAAAGGATCCGCAATAAGATATAGTTAAAGCATGTTTAAGGGTTAAACACGGTGGGAAATTTCTTCAAAGGTTGACTCGCAGGTACGGGCCGGCTCTTTGACCAATCAAGAATGGCGGGCACAACGAGCATAGTTGTTGCAAAGTCCAACTGTTGGCTTTACTCGCAAAATATCAGGAAGCAGGAAGGAGTCGTGGCCGCAAAGAATAACTATTGGCTCTACTAAAAAAATATGAGGAAGCTGGAAGGAGTCTTTTTCTTACGCGTCTTGTCGATTTAGTCAAAAGGAGATACAAACAAGGTTCCTAAGTGAATGAAGAAAATGTGACGAGACAAAGTATGAAGAATCAATCTTGTTTTGAGTTGTAAAGAGAAAAAGGACTGGGCATGAGGTGAGGTAGATTGATGGTTGAAACTGAGTCCAATGTGACTCACGCACACAACACACATTTGCCCCTTTCCCAGCAATTCACTGCTCTGAATGGTTTTGGTTGTGCTCGTTGGGAGATTGCATGAAGTGGTATTACATCCACCTTTGACCCAGTCAATCCACCTTTGTCCCAGTCAAAAAGGTCGGCAATTAACTTGTGGGTAATTGTGGTTCAGACCCATGCGTTATGGCTAGTCTCTTAGAGGGTGACTAATCCATGAACCCTGATTTGTACCTTATAATGGGCCACCCATTTGCTGCTATGGGCCCCAGTGTAAGATATTTGTTTTAACATATTTGTCCCAACACTCTCTCCTCTTGAGTCTTGATTTAGGTAGACGATGAAGTCCATCAAATGGGCGCAACCCGATATTTGGTTTGGTATATTCAAGTTAGTCATAGGTCTGGGCTTGGATGGAAGGCCTTTCGATTGTTGTTAGTGAATTAGAATTTGCCCATCACGAAGGATTAACATGCACGCTAGGAAAAATTAATAATTAAAAAAATTCAATCAAAAAAAATGTTCAATTGTTTAAATTTTCAGTTTGATTTTCACTTTTTTAGTTCAATTTGTTTCAATAATTCTTGGTGTTAAAAATTGATCAATTTATGACTTAAATGGTTAATTTTAGTAAATTAGCAAATATTTACCAAAAAAAATGAATCAATTATTTTGTATTTAACAATCTTGTTTAATTAAATTTTAAATTATTTAATAGATAAGAACAATATCTTCTAATTATATTTTAAATTCTTCAATTTTATTTAATTTTTTGTTAATTTTATGACGATGTAATATCGGTTGAATTTTTTAAATTTTAAACCTCTTACTTTATCGGTTTAATTTCTTTAAACGTAGAGGCTTGATCCAGCAGATCTATTGCTCATCTACTGAAAAGCCATGAGTAGTTGATCCATCTTGCTCTCCATTACTTTATGAAAATCCTCTACTCTTCATTCAATACTCTTCGTCATCTAGCTCTCAAGATCTTGCAATTGTTTTTTGTTGCTTCATTGTTGCCTGGTTCTAGTCACTTCTTTTTTGCATTGCTAAGAAAATGATATAATACCAACTGTTATAAAATTAAGTGATTTTGAGAAAATGTTAGAAAAATTAGTGAAAAAATAATGCTTATATAAGGAGCCCCTTGCTTCCTCCTATGCGATAGATAGAAACCTGAATTGCTTCTCTTCTACCACCACAAAATTAGAAAAAAAAAGAAAGGAATAAGTGATGATATTTCATAAAGGAATGTCTTTTTTGTTAACATTTCCCTATTTATATAACTTACCCATTCTATTACAATTAGAATCTCCCTTTATCTCCTACAACTGTATGTTAACTTAAATTCAACTGTTACAACATCTTTTTGTGGCATATATGATCATAATGTGCTTTTAGAATGAGTAATTTTGAAGTTATTAAAATTCTTATTAAACAGGCTTTGGTTGAAGATTAATAAAATGTTATTTTATTTATGTTAATTGAAATTATCTCTTTTGTTTTGGCTATATTTTAATATTTATAAAAAATTAATGTTTGTTTTGTTTAGGAGATAAAAAGTTAAGATTGTATCAAATTGAACTATTATTGGTCAAAATTATGAATTTTGAAAAAAGTGGACAATGGAGTGGATAAGGCTAGATCACACCCAATGTCAGATTTACTTAAAGAGTTGGAATTCAATTAGGAAACATATTTCCATTCCTATTATGTAGGGATTTGGATTTGTTTTCGATAGCAATCTTTGCAAAATAGAAGAAGACTAGGTTTAGAGTAGGAAAGAGAGAGGAAAAAATTTCTTTAACCTCTCCAACACTCTTTTTCATTTCTTCTTTATTTTCTTTCAATCTTTCATCTTTCTTCTATTTTTTGTATTGGAACAAAAGTCATATGTGGTTAAACTTAAATATTATGATTCAAGGAAATTTAAAACTCTAGTTGTAACATTGTGAGGTTTTTTTTGTAAACTTATATTCATATTTAATTCAAGTATTTCTTGTTTTATGTTTTTATATTCAAGAATAATTAATATTGATTGACCTGAAAAGTTAATTCAATGTTGATTATTCTAAAGTTATCCATAAATTTAATGACCCGTAATTATCATTAAGGATTGGTACAAGTAACAAATAGTTTATTTATGAAATTGTATGTTTAACTTATGATAAACAAAACAAGTAAGCTGAATAGTTGTAATTATTTCAATTATTTAATTTAGGGTTGCATCTTTTTCACCAAGCTTATTGATGTCATTTAATTGATATGGAATGTTATCATACCCAATCAATTGATGATAAGTTTTAGTTTAAATGTTGAGTTTGAATTAATTAATTTAGAAAATTTTTAGACTTACTATAGCTATCCTAATTATTTGAATTATGAAAATTATTCTTTTTTAAACAAATTATCAGTGTTACAATTAAATGAGATCTTTTCCTTGAATTTGAGTTAAGTACTCATCAATTTCTCACTTTTATATTCAATTTATTTATTTTGAATCCCTTCTAAATTTAGTAAATTAGTTAATTAATTATAAACCTCCATTTTATTTTATTAATTGCAATTAAGAAACTCGTGTTTAGTTCTTTTGATATTCAACCTATTTCTACGACTACTATAAAATGTTGGAGAATCGAAATTAATTTTGAAGACTTCGATAACTTCCTCAAATTTTGCGCTATTGTTAGGGAACTATTTTAGTTTTTTAATTTTGTTTTGTTATTTTACAGTCTACTGCTAATCTCTTGTCTTGTATGACTCGTTCTTCTCAAACAAGTGAAATACAATATAATCTAGAAATTGAGAAGACAACGCGTCATTTAAGAAAAAAGGCTAAGCAAGGACATGGTCATTCACCTCTAGAAGTGTAAGTTGAGATAGATTTAATAATTAGTAAAGACTCTAATTTTCAAAAAGTTAAAGAAAATGTGGCAAATCCTAACACTAGAATGTTGAGGGAGTTAACGACATCAAATTTGAATTAACAATCCTTAAGCATATGATTTCTATATATAAAGGTAGATTTCGAATTGAAATATGGCTTGATTCACTTATTCCCAAGTTTTCGTGACCTTGTAGGTGAAGATCTACATAAACAATTGAATGAATTCCATATCATCTACTCTAGAATGAAGCCACAAGAGGTGACAAAAGAAAAAATTAATCTCAGAGCCTTTCCATTCTCATTGAAAGATAAAGTAAAGGATTGATTATATTATCTTCCCTTTAGCCCAGTAATAACATGAAATGAGATGAAAAAATTGTTTTTGGAGAAGTTCTTTCCTACATCACAAGTAGCCAATATAAAAAAAGGAGATATGTGGGATAAGAAAATTCATTGAAGAAACAATTTATGAATACTAAGAGAGGTTTAAAGAGTTATGTGCAAGCTTCCTTTACCATCAAATTGCTAGCCAACTTTTGATCCAGTACTTTTATGAAGGACTATTGTCAATGGATAGAAGTATGGTTGATGCAACTAGTAGAAGAGCTTTGATAAATAAAACACCTGAAGCAGTTAAACAATTGATATCAAAAATGGTTGAAAATTCTCAACAGCTTGGGACAACAATGGATGGAGTTATTAAGCACGTGAATGAGGTAAGTAACATGAAACTTGAAGATAAAATTTCATATTTAACTACTCTAGTTAGTCAAATGATTATAAGTCAATTGCAATAGGCATAAGTGTGCAGAATATACTCATTCTTTAGACTTCCTATAAACATGTTCCCTATATTACAAGAAGACTCCTTTCAAGAAGCTAACGTAATAGGGGGATTTCCTGGTCAACATAAACGAAAATATGACCCTTATTCTAATCCTTATAATCTAGGATGGATAAATTATCCAAACTTTATCTATGAAAATCAAGGAGGGCGACAAAGATACCCAATCTCACAATTTCAATAGATAACCTTAAGCCTCTACATATGCTCAATCTCAATCTTCAAATTTAGTTATGTCTTTAGATGATATTGTTAAGGCACTTGCTACTAATTCTTAACAATTTCAACAGAAAATAAGATCAAGTCTTCAAAACTTAGGAAATCAAATCAATCAATTAGCCACCTCTATTACTAAATTAAAAGCGCAAACATCAGGAAAATTACCTTCCTAAATGGTGGTAAATCCTAAGAAGAATGTGAGTGTAATGACTCTGAGAAGTGGCAAGGAAATTCAATTTGAATGTTCCTTATCAATGGAGGTAGAAAACACGATGAATGAGAAAAGAAATATGAAACTCTAACTCAAGAATCAATACAGGTAAAAGATGATTTATCTTCATCGATATCAACTAATGCACACGTTCCTCCTTTCCTTAGCAGGTTGGCTAAATCAAAAGAAGAGAAACATGAAAGAGAGATCCTACAAACCTTTAGAAAGGTTGAAATTAACATACCGCTTCTATAAGCCATCAAGCAAATTCTAAAACATGCAAAGTTCTCGAAAGAACTATGCACAAATAAAAGGACATTGAATAAGGAGAGAATAATTTTGGGTAAAAATGTATCAGCTGTGATAAATAGAAAATTACACTTTCATGTGTTATTAGTGATAAGAAAAATGAGTGTGTTATGCTAGACTTAGTTACATCTATTACTGCATGTCATACTCAATTTATTGAGCTTTAAATCTGAATTCTTTGCAAGAAACTAATGTGATTATTCAACTAGTTTATTGTTCTTATATGCGTCCTATTGGTATTATTGACGATGTTTTATTCCAAGTTACAGTTTATTATTCCCAATGGATTTTTACATCTTGAAGATGGATGGAGATAATGTTGAAAAATGAACATCCAAAATGATCCACCCTTTAAGGGAATAAACCCCAACCACTTCATATCGCAGATTAAAAAGAATATCATGATAAATAAAGGGAATGTCTTACCATTGATAAGGCTAAATGATAAGGGAGCATATATGAAATTTAGGTATTTGTGTAATAGGAAATTAAGGTGTAATTTTATCCAAGCCTATATTACGTCAGCATGGAACTATACTACGTCAGCATGGAGAACAAAAGGTATAAATCCTCATAGGTTTAATTCATCTATCTCTTATTATTTTTATGGATATTGGGAACATTTAAGAAGTAGCATTGATTCTGTTAGATGGAAAGATCTTTACCCTGGTTTTATCTATGCTTCAATTGGTTTTATATACCCATACCCACGATCTATTGATAGTGATGTTTTAACATTAGCTTTCATACAATTACTGTAAACGATCTAGAAGGGGGGGTTGAATAGATCTTTAAACTTTTTGTAAAATTCTACAATAAAATCAGAAGTTAATTCACACACAAACAACTTAAACAAATTTAAATGTAAAGAGT